>MU703290.1:0-13746 GCA_026770625.1 Nicotiana glauca
ATACTACACATTGCTTTTGCTGATTAAGATTCGGATTGAGATTGCATCTCCTTCTATTATATTTCAACATTCACCACTTATGTTACAATTCTACAAATATGTAAATCTGGAATGTAAAGAGAATAAAGGAGAAAACCAATTTGCTCCATACCATTATAATAGATGCACTGATTTTTGAAGATTGCTATGTTCAAGATTCTCACCAACAACAGCAGCCGCTGACATTAAATTGATTCTTGAACAGCATCACATATAATCTTGTTGGTTTGTTCTTGAACAAAGACGATGGAGTTTGGGGCTGAGCAACTTGATTTTCTGTTAATATATTTTAATGTATTTTCATGTATTTCATTGTATTCATTGTCTTTTTTTCCTATTATAATTCAATGTGTCTCGTTGTATTCCATGTTGTATTTCAATGTATACCGATGTATTATATGTATTTCATTGTATTCACTGTCTAGCTATATGCCATGAATGTATTCATAAATTTTTTTAATTAATATAATTTATGTATTCAGATGTATTGTATAATTTCTCTGAAGATTGCTATGTTTTTAGGGTATTTTTCTGTTGAGAATCTTTTTTATAATTGAGTTTGTTGAGTTATATTAGGAGTCTATTATGTTAATTGATTCACTTTTCATTTTAAAACAGTGTAATCCCCTATTTCACGCCGTGAATACAGTCGAATACAACAATCTGTTAAGTTGTAATCTCATGTTTCACTCCATGAATACAGTCGAATACACTCGAATACAACAACTGATTAGCTGGACTTCCCTGATTCATGCCTATTTTTGCTGCTGTATTCATGAATACAATAGCTTAAATATATCAAATACATCTTATAACCACATAAAATGTATCTATAATCCGTAATATAGAAAATAATATTTATAGATGGCTAATTACTACTAAAAGATAATGCTTTATGAAAATTTTCCATTATTTTACGTCCCTAAAAGCTAAAGAGGCCGAGCCAAATTATCGACGGTATCTGTCGGAAACTTTACCAACAAAAGATTTTCCGATAAGTAAAATTCAGTGACCATCTATTACTTAATGGGAAAAGGGTCATAAATGCCCTTGTCCTATTAGAAATGGCTAAAAAATGCCCTTCATTCACCTTTTGGTCCAAAAATACCATTAACGTTTAGGAAAAGGGTCATAAATGCCTTTAACCTATTAGAAATGACTCAAAAATGCCCTTCATCCACCTTTTTTGTCCAAAAATGCCATTAACATTTCGGAAAAGGGTCATAAATACCCTTAACCTATTAGAAATGACTCAAAAATGCCCCTCATCTACATTTTGGCCAAAAAATATCATTAACATTTTCTTTAGTATCAAAACTGCCCCTTGACCTAACACACAACAACAATTGAATGTGTGGGACTTTTTGCAAATCCACGTGACATTTTTTGATTGGTCAATATTAAATAACTTTAGCTTTGTCATTAAAGTGTGACAAGATCTGTATTTTAACCCCAAAAATCGTAGCTTTTCAGCTGCTATAATACAAGTAGTTAACTTTAAAATAGCAACTTTAGAAATGTTAAAATATAATAGAATTTTAGCCGAATAAATGGAACCAATTTTTAGGTAAAGAAAGCATACAACCATGTCAATTAATAGTTACACCAGATGAAGCCGTTTTTTTTACACACCAAAAATTAAAATTAAGATAATAAACTTGAAGAAACGAAAAGAAAAATTTAAGGAACCGGAAGGGAAAAGAAAGAGTTGAAGAACCCTATTAGAATATGTGTGTTGGGTCTAATTATTACTATTTTTAAATGTTGACCAATCAATAATTAGACCCAAAAGAAAGAGTTGAAGAACCCTATTAGAATATGTGTGTTGGATCTAATTATTGAGCCAAAAATTTCAGGTTTTGCTATGTAAAAAATGCCATTAACGTTTTCTTTAGTATCAAAACTGTCCCTTGACCTAACATACAACAACAATTGATTGTGTGAAACTTTTTGCAAATCCACGTGAGACTTTTTGATTGGTCAACATTAAAAAAATAATAATTAGACCCAACACACATATAATAATAGGGTTCTTCAACTCTTTCTTTTCTCTTCCGGTTCCTTAAATTTTTCTTTTCGTTTCTTCAAGTTTATTATCTTAATTTCAATTTTTGCTGTGTAAAGAAAAATGGTTTTTTTTTTGTGTAAGTATTAATTGACATGGTTGTATGCTTTCTTTACCTAAAAATTGGTTTTATTTATTCGGCTAAAATTCTATTATATTTTAACATTTTTAAAGTTGCTATTTTAAAGTTAACTAATTGTATTATAGCAACTGAAAAGCTACGATTTTTGGGTTAAAATACAGATCTTGACACACTTTCATGCAAAAGCTAAAGTTATTTAATATTGACCAATCAAAAAATGCCGCGTGAATTTGCAAAAAGTCCCACACAATCAACTGTTGTTGTGTGTTAGGTCAAGGGGTAGTTTTGATACTAAAGAAAATGTTAATGGCATTTTTTGGCCAAAATGTGGATGAGGAGCATTTTTGAGTCATTTCTAAGCTAGCGTTTGGCCGTAGATCTCAAATTTATTTTGAAATATCTGATTT
Source organism: Nicotiana glauca (assembly GCA_026770625.1). NCBI lineage: Eukaryota > Viridiplantae > Streptophyta > Magnoliopsida > Solanales > Solanaceae > Nicotiana > Nicotiana glauca. The sequence goes on from MU703290.1 coordinate 2,594, forward strand.
GGGTGAAGTTTGGTTTGAAGATGAAAATGTGTTTGGATATACGTTCTTAAAACATATTTTCCAACTTTATTTGAAAAAACATGTATATAATTCCCAAGTTTTGAGATTTTGGCCCAAATTCAGCTCAATAGCTGATTTTGAAATTTGAAATTTTTTATTTGGGATTGACCAAAATATGAGCAAAATTTATGGCCAAACATGAGTTTTGAAAATAAATCTCAAATTTATTTTGGCAAAACTTATGGCCAAACGGGGCCTAATAGGTTAAGTGCATTTATGACCCTTTTTCAAAACGGTAATGACATTTTTGGACAAAAGGTGGATGAAAGGCATTTTAAGTTATTTCTAATAGGTTAAGGGCATTTATGACCCTTTTCTGAAAAGTTAATGATATTTTTGAGCCAAAAGGTGAATGAAGAGCATTTTTGAGCCATTTCTAATAGGTTAAGGACATTTATGACCCTTTTCCCTTACTAATTTTACCCACTATGGCTAGTGAGTATATTTTAATTACTTTAATGTGTTAAAGAAGAAATTTGTGACTATCCAATATTTTAATTCAGTGACCAATGATCACTTAATTCACTTTACTCAATATAGTCACACTGTAAAATTCAATAACTTTAATGTGATAAATTGTGACTTTACTATTGTAGTTGGTAAAAGTCAATGTCGATACGCCAAATTAACCCCCCTTTTTTTGACCTTTCTACTTTTTATCCTATGGATATTCTATGATTGCTGAGAATTAGGCAGCTTAATCCTCTTTGCTGTTTGAATTTACTGTAGGGATACTTCAACAGCTGCATTTGCAATCTACGTTATTCGTCGAAAATCAAGAAATAGCACTTATAATTGTATTGAGACAATGAATTCTCTAGTCATCTATATATATATATATATATATATATATATATATATATATCAGCACAGATCCAGCTTCCTCATGTTTTAGTTGGTTACTTACATAAATGCAGGGTAAGACTGCGTACAATAGACCCTTGTGGTCCGGTCCTTTCCCGTACCCTGCGCTTAGCGAGAGTTTAGTGCGCCGGGCTGCCCTTTTTACTTGTTGATCTAAGTTACCCCTCACCTAAGCACGGTTACCACCCGCCCCCCTTCCAAAAAAAAAAAGACAGTCCGGTGCACGATGCATTTCGCATTCATGCAGGGTTTGGAGAAGGACCGCGTCCTAGAGAGTGTGACGTAGACAGCCTACCCCTTCCAGAGACCTCAAAAAGAAAAAAGGAACTAGAAAAAGAGAAATATTTTATTAGAATATATACTGGAGTACATTACACAACTAGCGATAAAATATAATGGTCAGGCTGATACATGTCCCATGCATGTCATGTCCATATTATTTTATTTTGAAAGTTTTGTAGTTTGTTATCACAAAAATTATAATTGGTGGCAATATTTGTTTTAATAAAGAAGGCACTTCCAATGGATTTGTTTATGCAGTCAGGTGGAAGAAACCTCAAATGGATTTGTTTAGAATTTCAGATAGACTTATGAGATGGTAACTTGCAAAAAACCTTGGACTGTGTCAAATCATAATCTTTCGTGAGTCGCCTTTTGTTGAGCGTGCGAGTAAAGTCTTATATTGGTACTTGAAAAGATTGGGGGCTTACATATAAGTAGAGGCGAACTTACCCTTTGGATAGGGGGTCAATGGACCCAGTAAATTCGGAAAAAATATATGTATATATGTGTATATATTTTTAGTAATAGGTATATATTTTGATCAATGCTCTAAGATTCAAATCTTTGGCAGTTGCATTGGTCGATTTAGGGGGCACAACTTGATTTTTAGTGTGCTGTGCCATAGTTCGATTCCAACTCAAATTTTTATTTGACAGTGGTGTCCCCGCCACTTTTAAATCCTGAATTCGCCTCTGCATATAAGGTGTAGGATCTTTCTTTATTTTTTAAACTGTTTGTCAAGTAGCTAAGACTCTCAGTTCAGCAGCTTACTTGTTTTCTTAAAGAATTTCTTTCAAACCATTCTGTATAATCACTCTTCTGTTTACCCTTTTTGGCGGACTTGTTTACTAAGAGCTTGTCACAGAAGATTTTCGAGGATGTGTGTCATACCCTTCAAAAGTTATTCTATTTTAGAGGATCCGTGCAACATAACTTCAAAGTCTATAATCCATGAATATGTCATGCACGTAAGAATGCACGTCGCTTCCTTACTATGTTGCTCGGATCCTTCAAAAATAACATCAGGCGCTTGTTGAATCATTCAAAAGTTATTCAATCTTGAAGGATCCAAGCAACATAGCTTCAGAGTCTATAATCCACGAATATATCATGCACGTACGAGTGCACGTTGCTTCATTATTATGTTGCTTAGATCCTTCAAAAATCCCACCGGATGTGTATTGGATCCTTCCAAAGTTATTCATTTTGGAGGATCTAAGCAGCATAGCTTCAGAGTCTATAATTCATGAATATATCTTGCAATGCATGAATGACCAGCAGAGCCAGAAGCCTGGCTACGGATTCTGCCGAACCTAGTAGCTTTTGCTCAAATAATGTATTTGCTTTAAGAAATTCATTAAATATGTACAAATATCAAATCTAGAACCCAATTTTTTAGCACTTGAAGTTGTTGTTCTATAATCTAGAACCCATAAAGTTAAAATCCTGGCTCCGCCTTTTCCAGAACGGGAATATGCATGATGAAGTGATTTGTATATGTAGAAGAATTGGGAAATCACAGAAAAGCTGTTGCAGAAGCAGACTGCTTCTGGTTATTGGAATAGTAATATTAGGACTTCTAGCTGAACCTCTCATCAAAAGTGTAGAGAGTTTCTCCACCTCCAACCATTGGTCGCACTCATTTAAACTGGGCAGATATATGGCGGGGTGTTCATCAACAATATGCTTGGACTTGTGAGAAAGTAAAGTTGATTTTTTGAAAAATATAGAATTCTCTAGAATGTCCTAGTGTAGTATCCTTGATATTTATTTAGTAGAGATATCTAGATGTTCTAGAATATTGTGGGAAGATAAGACATATCTAGATATTCTAGAGTATTGTTAGAAGATAAGGTTGCTAGAATCTTCTTTACATTATCTAGAATCATATCTAGAATCATCCATAGACTACTATAAATAGGGGGTGTCTTATTCATTTGTAATGAAGCCAAATTCAAGAAAGTCTCCTTCAATAACAAAGTTCTCCTTTCAAAAATCTCTTTTCTCTTTTCAAGCTTCCTCTTCTTTAGTTATATCCTCCAATCTTATTTAACGATCCTGGGCTAGCAGAATGTTTCTAAATAATACTCTTCTTCTGCTATTCTTTACATGGTATCAGAGCCATAAGACGGCTTTAGGATTTCAAGGTCGGGTTAGTGGTTGATTCAACTGGTTTCTTTAAATGGATTTGGGTGGTCGTGATAATGGAATAGGGATTGAGTTATTGAACCACTCCAACTACAAGGTATGGAAGAGTTGTATGGAGTCATATATTGTTGGTGAGGATTTGTGGGAAGTTGTCAATGGGAGTAACACAAGTCCTCTTGCCGACGCACCAGAAAATAACAATGCGCATAAGAAGTGGAAGCAGACTAATGATAAGGCGGAGTTTATCCTAAAAAGGTCCATCTCTCCTAATTTATTTGATCATATTATAAGGTGTAAATCAGCTCATGAAATATGGAGGACCTTCGATCGGCTGTTCAACAAGAAGGATGAAGCTCAGCTACAGATTTTGGAGAATGAGTTAGCTAATATTTCTCAAGGTAATCTCTCTATTGCCGAGTATTTTTTGAAGGTTAAAAATTTGTGTTCCGAAATTTCTCTATTGAATCCGGACGAGGCTATCTCGGAAGAACGAATAAGAAGAATTATTATTCGTGATTTAAAGCAAGAATATATTTTCTTTGTTACATCGATTCAAGGATGGGTTCAACAACCATCTTTGGAAGAATTTGAGAATTTTCTATCGTTACAAGAGCTACTAGACAAATAAATGGCTGGTGTATCTAATCAAAGAAGGGGAAGGAAATGCTCTTGTCGCCGATAAAAGGAACTTTAAAGGGAAATCAAGAGATAGCATGCAATTTCCATCCTCTAGTGGTTCAAGCTCTCCAGGAAAGAAGGGGGAGTTTTCTAGTAATGGTAAAAAGCTTTTAAAATGTTACCGTTGTGGCAAGGTCGGACACATAAAAAGATATTGTCGAGCCAAAAAGAGCAATATCGCTCAAACCAAGAAAGTTGCTGAAGAAGAAGAAAAAGAAAAAGATTGGGGAAAGTGCTTAGCATTGGAGACTCGAGCGATAAATGCCATGGCTTCCATAAATTTTGAAAGAGACTGGATAATGGATTCGGGAGATGGGCACCATCTCACTGGAGATCAATCCAAATTCTCCACCTTTCGCAAATACAACGGACATGATGTCATTGTTACAACAGATAATACAACCTATAATGTGGAGAAGGAAGGCACTGTTGTGATCAACGAGAAGCAAAAAGACAGTATCACCCTCAACGGTGTCTTTCACATTCCAGGTATGAAGAAAAATCTATTTTCAGTTGCAAATGCTGGAAACTATTTGCTATTTGGCCCACATGATGTGAAGTTCCTCCAAATATCAAGGTGCTCAAAGCAGATATCGTTCACTCAGGTCAGAGAGTTAATGATTTATATGTCTTATGTGCCTCTAATTCATATATTGAGAAGATGAGTAGTAACGATAATACACATCTTTGGCATGCTAGACTTGGATATCTTAGCATGGATAAATTAAAAGCCATGTTGGTAAATTTGAATCTAGCGAAAGGATTGCCTAACTTAAAAAATTTTGGTCGAGGAGAGATTTGTGAAGGATGTAAATATGTAAAGGCACATCATCTTCCATTTGACAGATCCTTGTCAAGGTGCAATGCCCCACTAGAACTTATTCACAGTGACTTGATGGGGCCAACGAGAACTCCTTCATTTTCAGGCTATTCTTATATGCTAATTTTTATTGATGATTTTACTAGATTCACTTGGGTTTATTTTTTGAAGCACAAGTCAAAATTTTTCAGTAAGTTTGTGGAGTTCAAAGAAATAGTTGAAGGTGAACTCGATTCCAGAATAAGGCGGATGCGAACTGATAATGGCTGTGTGTTCACGTCAGATAAGTTTCTTTCCTTTTGTCGTCAGCATGGCATTAAAAGAGAGCCGACATGCGCTATTACGCCACAATAAAATGGAGTGGCTGAAAGGAAGATCCGACACTTAAGTGAGACATGTAAGAGTTGGCTTCATGCCAAGAATTCACCTAGAGCCTTGTGGACTGAAGATATGAAATGTGCACCGTACGTGATTAACATGATGCCGCTTTCTCCAAACAATATGAAGTCACCTTATGAATTAATGTTTGGAGAAAAGCCTACCGTGATACACCTCAGGGTTTTTGGATCTATTTGTTATGTTCACATTCCGGATTCTAAACGGAGCAAGTTGGATGCCAAGGCAAGAAAATGCATCTTTGTTGGATATGATGAAAGGAAAAAAGGCTGGAAGTGTATGGATCCTAAAACTCATCTCTTCGTTGTTTCAGGGGATGTCATATTTGATGAAGTCTCTTTGTATTATGGAGTTGCAGAAGAAGGGGCATGTTCTAAACCCTTGAACCTTGAAGCATCAAATCTGCCCATCACAGGTACTTCCTTAGATAATGCAGTTATCGAGGAGCTAAGAGAAAGGGGGAGCCCGAGAACTCAAAGAAATGAAAATCACCAAGGAGATGATTCAAGTGTTTTAGGAAGACCAATAAGAACTATTGTAAAGCCAGCTCGTTTCAGAGATGAAAATTTCATCAGCACATACTCATGTCTCTTTGCAGGACCAACTGAAGAACCTTCAGTTTTTGGGGAAGCAAGAGGAGCCAGAAAAATAATGTTGAGATCTTCAACAAGACACGTCCTAAAGCATCGGTTGAGTTCTTCCGCGACAAGCGAGGGGTAGCTTCCAAAAAATTACTTTAAGGGGGAGTGTGAGAAAGTAAGTTGATTTTTTGAAAAATATAGAATTCTCTAGAATGTCCTAGTGTAGTATCCTTGATATTTATTTAGTAGAGATATATGGATGTTCTAGAATGTTATGGGAAGAGAAGACATATCTAGATATTCTAGTGTATTGTTAGAAGATAAGGTTGCTAGAATCTTCTTTGGACATTTTCTAGAATCATATCTAGATTCATCCATAGGCTAGTATAAATAGGGGATATCTTGTTCATTTGTAATGAAGCCAAATTCAAGAAAGTCTTCTTCAATAACAAAGTTCTCCTTTAAAAAATCTCTCTTCTTTTTTCAAGCTTCCTCTTCTTTAGTTGAATCCTTCAATCTTATTTAACGATCTTGGGCTAGCAGAAGGTTTCCAAATAATACTCTTCTTCTGCAATTCTTTACTTCCGTGCTGCTTTCATTAATATATTTTCGCGGATTGGCGTGGAACTTCTCAATGGAAGTGCTTATTTCAGTTACCTCTAGGTGATCGCGCCCAACTATGCCTTATAAAAAGGACAATGCGGTCATTGCAAATATAATCGGATTTACAAGTCCGGAATCGAATCCCACAGAGAACTAACCTATCAATTACCTTTGTCGGAATCACTAAATCCTTTATAATCAATTTCCCAAACTTTGTAACAATAGTTGATGGTATTTCTACTAACTAAGATTGAAAGTGAATAACTAACAGCTGTAAACTAAATATTCTGGGTTATAAATAATAATGAGAAGGTTCTAAGGTATTGATTTTCCCTATTGATGGAATCCCTTTCGGGTATGTTTCATATAGATTCACCAAAATATCTCTATCAATCATGAGCACTCTTTTTACCGTAAATATCTCCCGAGTAATTGCGATAATTTACTAGACGCACTCTCCCGAGCTACGCTAGCTGACTTTGTTTATTATAGCTCACTTTAGATCACACCCAAGGCTTCGTTATCCCTAATCCCACATTTAAACCCGTAGTTATAGATCCCTCTTATACTTTGGGAGTGGTGTTGTTCAATAATTACCTAAATATGCACTCTCTCCCAAGTTATGTACACTAAATAGGCACAGCTAATTGAGGATCCTGTCAATTAACTACAATAAATACGTAATTGAACAAATAGAGATTAACCAGCAAACTATATGAACATAATCAAGAAGTTCATCCTTCAACAGGTTCCATCAAAACCTTAGATTAAAGTATTTAGCTACTCATAACTACTTGAAGATAATCTACGAAAATATTTATCATGGAAAATTGCAAGAAAAATAAGAAATAAAGAACTATGATGTTTTTGGTGATCTCTCACACTTGTGTTTCTTGCCCAAAGTACTCTCTAAAACAAGTCTGACCTAATGTGGCCGAAATCCTACTTTTTATAAGGGTTTTACACCAAGTTTTCTCGACTTGACACTTTTGTCCGTAGCTATTTCACGTTCTGCCACGGTCTCACCGCGGTTATGCCGGGATCGCGGCAGGCCAATTTTCAGCACTTCTTTGACTTTTCACTTGGTGCATTTCTTGGGCATTGTTTGATTGACCTCCTTTTCTCCGTAATTGATCCCAAACTTGCTCCATCGACTTCTTTCGTTTGATATAGCCTGCAAAACATGAAAAGCACTAATCAGAGCATTTGGTTATCACTTTTACAACAAAGCTATACAAAAATGTGGTTATTTAGGGTCTAATTATAGTCTAATTCACCTATTATCAACACCCCACACTTAAATATTTGCTCGTCCTCGAGCAAGTTGAACCACACTTTTAGGCCTATTCATTAAATGCATTACCCTTTTTATGTCACACCTGCTATTATGAAAGAACAACCTAAGTAGTGCAACAACCACACCTCAGATGAAGACTCTAATGCCATGCCACACTCATGCTTACTCTATGTACTCTAACAAAAGTGAAGACTTGCTTTTTCTTCTTGAGTTAAATGCCCTCACATCACATTTTTGAGAGAAGTTCCACACATATGAAATCAAACAACAAGGAATTGTAGATAGGAAGAATTCACTCACTCTCAGCAAAGAACATTCATATGCCATGCTGATACACCATAAGCTTGCCCTTAGTGTAATACTCTACTAATCGAATTGTTCAGTCTAAGATCAATAGCGCTTCATTTGGTTGTAATGTAGGCTACAGGACGGGTAGGATACATTTAGATATAAGAGTGACTACACCTCCCTAAGCACTTTAATACATACATTTTCTCAATTAAACCTCATCCTTATGTCACCCCAAATTCCATCTTCACATCAATATAACTACCCCATTCTTCTTTAAGCACACTTGCATCAAGAGCCACCACTTATCTAGGAGTTTTTATGTTTATAAATTTTTTTTCTTTTTCAATTCAAGTGGCTCTTTCCTTTTTCAAAACAGTGCACCTTTCTCTTTGTTCCACTAGTTCCACTCGAAAGCCAAACCGACCACCCCACACTTTAACTTTTACAAGGTTCATAACAATTCAAGTGCTCATGAGAGGTGAAAAGGTTCAAATAGATGGTTAATTCAAACAATTAGGTAAAGCTTGTAATGTGGTTGCCAAAGAAAAAAGATTATAAGCTCAAAGGGGTTAACTATGGTACTATGTACATGTGGATTCATGATTATATAGGCTACACAAAGAATTTCCTAAATCATCTCTAAGACCAAACAACTAGTATTTTGCTTTGCACACATACGGGGCAAGTTCTAGGTATCGCATGCAAGCACAAAATACGTGTATAACCTCACACACACTTGGCATGTAACTCATTCCGAATTAGTTTGTCAACACATTCACATGAGCATTCAAGTAAGACAAGGTGTGCAAAATTAAGGCATAAGATTAAGAGTCTACACGTGAGCCTAGACGTCGCACCCTCAAGTTTGTTTTAAGTATTTGCAGGTATGAACACCACGGGATGCATTCTTGCCCAACCCTTCTTAGCCCACAAGAGTCCTAAAATCTATTAAAGAAAAATCTACCTAACCCGGTTCAAGAAAAACCCTTGGAAAAGAACCGCGATCAAAAGAAAAACCAAGAGGGAATTACTACACTACCTAAAAAGAAAATAAAAATCTTTTTGGCTTTTTGATTAGACTACTTCCCTCAAGAATACTGTCTAGGTGGTCTGTCATCAGGAAGAGTCTCCTAACTTTTCTAGTTTTTTTTAAAATTTTTTTAATCCGACTTTAACCCTCAAGAAACCCGTCGACAAGTGTCCGTCATTGGGCCAAGTCGGTGACATCTAAGCTACATATACAACAACATATATATACACAAATCATATATACACATACCCAAGTCTCCCACCCCACACACAAAAAGTATGGCATGTCCCCATGTCATAAAACAATTAAAGAGCAGAAGGGTAAGAGAACTTTCCTGGTCATAGTAGGAGTCAGAGACGGTGTTGGGATCCACGTGACAGGCCCTCCCTAAAGCACGGAACCAAGCCATCACCCGGCTCTCAGACCTGGCCTGCCGTCTAGACATGGCATCCAAACGAACATGCAGGCTATCTACGGAGGTGCGTATTTCTGCCACATCTTCCTCCATAGAAGGCAACAAGGGTCGACTTGAATATGATCTAGGGTAATCCGCCCCGGTTCGGTGTTGCCGTGAGGATCCAGCTGCATCATAAGACCTCCTGGGTGGTGCCATGGGTGCCGGGGCATCATCATCGTCGTCCAGGTTAATATGTGTAGTTGCATCTCTGCCCACTTTGATCTTTGACGCTTGGAAAGCTATTTTTGGGGGGTAAAGTGCCATCTATAGGGTTGACTGGAACATCAACCAGCATAGATAACCGCATCACAAGTGAGGGGAAGTAAAAACCCTTAGTCATCAGAGGCAATCGGAGGATCATTTCATCTCCAATGATCTTAGCAATATCGACGTCCTTCCTGGTCACAAAGTACCAAATCAATAAAGCCCACAAGCTGTTCACATCTGTTGTGTTGCTCGTGGGCAACAATCTGCTGCAAATGATAGTGAACCAACACTTAGCTTCCCAGGTGAATGACTTGGAATGCAGGGTCATATTTTCTTGAATCCAAATTGGCCTTCCCCCTGAGCATAAGGAGTCAGTCAGAGTGCCTCAGTCTACCCCTGGAGAATTGTGGTAATAATCATTGTCACCAGTGAATGGGGGTAACTGCAAGATCTGGCAAATTTTCTGGACTGAGGCATCTACTACTCTGCCCCGCACAACCACCGAACGACACATATGTTCCGGGTAGTTTGCGTAGAACTCCCGGACTATCATTGGGTTTTTCGTGTCAGGTTCATCGAATAAGTACTCCGTCCCCCTCCGGCGTATTTCTTCGTACATATCCGACTTTTCCGCACGGAGGGAAGCCTTGTCAATACCAAACTCCGGGACAAAGCTTTTGGTCGATTTTGCATGAAACCTGTCCTGGGCCTCCTCGGACGTGAACTGGGTGGCATCATAAGTGGGCACGTCGGAAGTACTTTCCGAATTTCTTCGTTTCTTTCTAGCCATCGTACCTGCAATCAGTTCATCATAACAATCAGGGCCAGCCAAACATGTGCCAGTCGGATGGATACTCAGACTTCTCCACCCGCTGGCACCAAACAATTACCCAAAGTGGACAACATCCACTATTGTCCCCACACCACTCATCAACAATACAATTTCGCCCTATAAAACCCCACCACAAGCTTCCATCAATACATACAGTTAAATGCTACCACCACCCACCCCACACACAAATTGTCAACTAGAATTACACCCCACACTTATACCAAACAACCCTAAACACCAACAACACCAACTTGGAGTCTAAAACCCCATTGCAACCAAAATCAAGAATTATCTACAATAATCACTACATAATGTAAAATACATACAACATAAGGAAAAGTAGAACAACTTACTTGAGGATTACCGCGGAGTCTTGAAAATGAAAAGAAAAGGAAAAAAATTGGGGGGTGGCTGCTGGGTAGGGGGTGGGCATTTTGGGGGGGCTTTATTTGGGTGGTTAGGGTTTGGACAATAGTGATGGGAAGAAGAAGAAATAAGAGAGAGTATGTTGTTGGGAAGAATAAGAAGAAGAATGAAAAAATAGAGAACAAGAGAGGATTTGGGAGGAAGATGAAGAAGAGCAATGGAAGAATTTAAAGTTGGGGAG
>MU703290.1:29481-44652 GCA_026770625.1 Nicotiana glauca
TCTTTAAAGAAACTTGTCGAGTGAAGTCTAATTAATTTGAAGCATCACAATGGCCAGATTAATCCAAAAAATTGCTTCCCTCAAACAAATACACCTATTATTCCAAATGTGCAGTAGAATCGCAATCCAATGCTCTATTCCGTGCTTGGGCGCATGATGACAAAGATATGGCTGCAATGCACATGGAAGTGCATCACACTCTTTGTAAGATAAAGCCCTCCTAAAGAAAAGAATTATCACATTTGACAATGTGAAAATTGCTTCAAATTTGTGCAAGTCCGAGCCTTCTCCTGAGGACAGCACACTAACCCTCCATATTGTCTAGCAAAAACATATGCAGTTTCACATATAACCTGGCTGCCATTAACCATATTAAATCCGGAATCTGATTCCACACTTAGTGCATTAGGCTAAGTTGTAGGAACCTGCTAGTTGCTCTAGAACCGTTGTAGAAAGGAATAGGTTGGCATTATCTCGATACAATTCAGATGACTCCCACTATACAACTGTTGCGACCAAAACACTCACGCAAGTGTACGCGATCGACAAGTAATATAGTAGTAAGTAAAGTATCATTCCCACGAGGAATTGTGATCAACTCATCGACTGATGCAGACTTAAAACAATTATCAATTCAAGCTAATTTATCACAAAATACATAAATAACCAATTTACAATTTAACTAAAAATCAAACAATAATACAACACACATTTACTACGACAATTTATTCTGATAACAATTTTTATAAAAGATATTCCAGGGTCATGAGCTTGCTAGAGATCATGCCAACTTCTTAGCTTAAGATTTATTTCTTGAATTATCTGGGTTATTGATTATAAGGTTAATAATACCCATAAGAATCTGTCGAATTCTTATGCACCTATTCAAGTTAAATTAATACCTATATGTCTATGGCATTAATATTAACAATAATGCATTTATAATTCCTATTTTCAACCAAACAAGGCAATTAAGTATATGTCTATCTTAATTGCAAATCTTTCACCAGATGCCCAGGATTCAGATCTTGTTCTATTTGATTCTGTTTTCCATTAATTTGAACTTCATTCCCTTGATCTTTAAATATAATCATTCCTTAAATGTGATAGAGGAAATTGTCACACCTCCTTTTTCTGATAACTTTTACGGCTTTTACTACACTCCAGGAAGGGATAGAGTAAAGAAAGGAGTTTTTTCACTTTAAGGACAATCGAAACGGGATTCGTTTTTATTTAAGATTCNGAATGGGTACCATATTGTATACTGGTTCCATAGTACCAACATATACAATTGCATTTGAAATTCCTCCTGGTAGTACCATTGCATCACATAAGTCAAAATAAGTCGGTACATCTCTTTAAAGAAACTTGTCGAGTGAAGTCTAATTAATTTGAAGCATCACAATGGCCAGATTAATCCAAAAAATTGCTTCCCTCAAACAAATACACCTATTATTCCAAATGTGCAGTAGAATCGCAATCCAATGCTCTATTCCGTGCTTGGGCGCATGATGACAAAGATATGGCTGCAATGCACATGGAAGTGCATCACACTCTTTGTAAGATAAAGCCCTCCTAAAGAAAAGAATTATCACATTTGACAATGTGAAAATTGCTTCAAATTTGTGCAAGTCCGAGCCTTCTCCTGAGGACAGCACACTAACCCTCCATATTGTCTAGCAAAAACATATGCAGTTTCACATATAACCTGGCTGCCATTAACCATATTAAATCCGGAATCTGATTCCACACTTAGTGCATTAGGCTAAGTTGTAGGAACCTGCTAGTTGCTCTAGAACCGTTGTAGAAAGGAATAGGTTGGCATTATCTCGATACAATTCAGATGACTCCCACTATACAACTGTTGCGACCAAAACACTCACGCAAGTGTACGCGATCGACAAGTAATATAGTAGTAAGTAAAGTATCATTCCCACGAGGAATTGTGATCAACTCATCGACTGATGCAGACTTAAAACAATTATCAATTCAAGCTAATTTATCACAAAATACATAAATAACCAATTTACAATTTAACTAAAAATCAAACAATAATACAACACACATTTACTACGACAATTTATTCTGATAACAATTTTTATAAAAGATATTCCAGGGTCATGAGCTTGCTAGAGATCATGCCAACTTCTTAGCTTAAGATTTATTTCTTGAATTATCTGGGTTATTGATTATAAGGTTAATAATACCCATAAGAATCTGTCGAATTCTTATGCACCTATTCAAGTTAAATTAATACCTATATGTCTATGGCATTAATATTAACAATAATGCATTTATAATTCCTATTTTCAACCAAACAAGGCAATTAAGTATATGTCTATCTTAATTGCAAATCTTTCACCAGATGCCCAGGATTCAGATCTTGTTCTATTTGATTCTGTTTTCCATTAATTTGAACTTCATTCCCTTGATCTTTAAATATAATCATTCCTTAAATGTGATAGAGGAAATTGTCACACCTCCTTTTTCTGATAACTTTTACGGCTTTTACTACACTCCAGGAAGGGATAGAGTAAAGAAAGGAGTTTTTTCACTTTAAGGACAATCGAAACGGGATTCGTTTTTATTTAAGATTCAGAGTCGCCACTTGAGAGATTTATGGTGTCCCAAGTCACAGGTTTGAATCCCGAATCGAGGAAGGGTTTGACTCTGTTTAACAGTTACAAACCAGAAATCCGGGTAAGGAATTCTGTTAACCCGGGAGAAGGTGTTAGGCATTTCCGAGTTTCGTGGTTCTAGCACGGTCGCTCAACTATTGTATTTGGCTAAAATTTAATCTTTATAAATGTTACCTTACTGAGATTTTAATTTCAGATCTGGAATTGAGCAGATATTTTGGGGGAATTTTTTGGGGTCCAAAAACTTGTTAAACAAGTAGAAGGACTACCTATTTATAGACATAATTGGGAGGGAATTTTAAATTTTCATTTTACCTATTATTCCCTATGTTATTTCTGTTTTTACCTCTTATTTCTGACTTGTCTTACAAGTTACTACACCTAGTTTATTAACACTTACACTAAAGCCCATTATAGAAGGTTCTAGTTGCATCTACCTTGTTCCTATCCCTTTGAAATACCTATTCTACCCTCACTTGCATTCTAAAATTATCAAATTTGACTAAGCTACCCTTTTCCCTTCCCAAAACTACCCTTTAGCTACGCTGTAATTACCATAAAACTATTTTCTTTTCCAAAAGTGCCCCCACTTTACTCTTAGAATTACCAACCTTGGTTTACCCAACTCCAAAACCTAATTAATATCTACCAGCTGTAACCAAACTCAACTAATTATAACAACTAAATGAACTAAGCAGTGAACTAAGGGATTATTGGGTAACAATTACTGACTAAACTACACTAATCAAAATCAACTAATAATAACCAAGCTTACACGAGGTCAAGATCAGAACTCACACAATTAGGAACCTTACTCATAATCAGAATGATGGCAGAAATTAAAACATAAAATTTAAACTAAAATGAACAATTACAGAGTCAATGAACAACCAAGCTAGACCTAAGCCCAAACAACAAGATCTGATTTAAACAACAGAATTAAAACTAAAATTCGTATGTATTAACTAATAGAAAATTCCCAACATATTACTAATCCTGAACAATTTCAAAACCTAATTCAGTAACATATAATAAAAAATGAATTAACCTATAACTAATTTTATGCAAAGTCAGACGCTGAATACTAGAAACAAAAGAAAAGAAAAAGAAAAGCAAAGAAACAGGACAGAAGCTGAAACAAACCAAAAATGAAGATGGAGGAAATACCTTGCCGCTTGCGAGCGTGATACATCCTATAATGCTCTAACCTCGCAACATGACCCCTTAGGGGTCTTTTCCTCCAAAGAATCCGGTCTTGCCTTGAGTTCTGACCGGAGTTTTTTGGCAGAAAAGACCCAAGAAAGTCCAGAACTCTTTGAGAAAACAAACAAATTAAACCCCCTCAAATTCGAACGATAAAAGAAAACAAACCCAAAAAAATCTGACCCAACCGATTTGGATCTAAAAATACAGCTTTCTGGGATATTTTTTTGGAAAGAACTAAATCGATATATGGGATGAGGGAGAGGGGAAGGTTGTGGAGTGTGATTTTTGGTGAGTTTAGAAATGGTTGTGCGGTGGCCGCCGATGAAGAATGAGAGGGCGNGTCCGTCCGATCAAATGGAATGGACGGGTGAGATCGAGAGGCGAGGATACGACAACGTTTGGTCGGGGTATGGGAAATGGACTGGGCTGGGGGAGTTTGGGCTTGGACTAGTGCGGGTGGAAAGGGTTTTTGGGTTGAGATAATATTGTTTGATCTTTGGGCTAGTATAGCCCAATCTGGGCAGCCCTTAATTTTCCTTTTATTCACCTTGTTTTTTTATTTATTTTGATTTTGTGTTTTATTTTGTATTTTTATTTTTCGTTATTATTATTATTATTATTTTTTTGTATTTTTACTAATTTTGTATAAAGATGTAGAACCAAGACCTTACATAATTCGAATTTAAACTATTTAACTCTTAAAAATAAAATGTATTTAATTAACAATTAAAAGTGTAACTAAACTATTTTTTTTATGATTTTTCCATTTTTGTAAAACAATTAATTTGCTAATTAATCCTAAAATTAAATTCTAAATGCTAATGCAACATATTTTGTATTTTTATATGACTTAACATGCACAAAAAAATGCAAACAATCAACACGAAATTCACAAAAATTGTAAAATAAGGAAAAATCTTTTGTTTGAATTTTATGGGAATAACTCATATATAGGGCAAAAATCACGTGTTCACAGCTGATCCTCTTTGCTCGGAAACACGAAGAGTTTTCGTGCAAAGATAAGTGAGCAAATATGAGCGATTTTTGCCTATTTGAGTATTCCGTTGTGAAGCATTTTGAAAAGTTTTGACCGCACCCTGCTTCAGAGGTTGCCTACATATCCTAGGCTAAACAGGAATCAGGTCAGTGTTGTTCGGGAATGTCTGGTAGCTGGGACTACCAGGAGCTGTGATTTTACTGCTGTTGCTGCTGTTACTGCTTGCTGACCCCCTTTTTACACCGTGTTAAAACAAAAGAAGCTAGCCTAAGCTATGAATTACAAAATCCTATCTATGTCTTTAAACTTGCTCTTGTGTTTCCTTAAACTTATATCTTGTGTTCTTCCAATGGAATTCGTATTTTTGCCTTGATGATGTTTTGCCATTCCTCTTGTTGATACTCGACTTTTACGATTTGAAATATGTGTCCATTTTTTAGGTGGGCTCCTGCTTGCGATACTTGAAAAGGTATTCCCTTGTTCTCCAGGTGGGCTCCTGATTGCGATGCTTGAAGATGTATTCCCTTGTTGTCTAGGTAGGCTCCTGATTGCGATGCTTGAAAAGTATTCCCTTATTCTCCAGGTGGGTTCCTGATTGCGATGCTTGAAAAGTATTTCCTTGTTCTCCAGGTGGGTGCCTGATTGCGACAAAATACACAAACAACGAAAATTTTCTGCCCCAATCTGTTGACTGGGCATATCATGTTATCAGATATTTAACGGCTAAAATTTGGATTGTACTTCCCTTGTTTTCCGGGTGGGTGCCTGCTTGCTGTATTTGAAAAGATATTCTCTTATTTTTCAGGTGGGCTCCTGCTTACTGATTTTTATAAAAGTATTCCCTTGTTCTTCAGGTGGGCTTCTACTTTCTGCCTTTGAAAAATATTCCCTTGTTTTCCAGGTGGGCTCCTGCTTGCAACAACCATACAAACGAAGAAAATTTTCTGCCCCAATTTGATAACTGGGCGTGTTATGTTACCGAATATTAAACTTGAAAGATAAGACTTATATTATTCTTCCCTTGCTCTTCAGGTGGGTGCCTGATTGCTTCAACTTTGAAATGTATTCCCTTGTTATCCAGGTGGGCTCTTGATTGCGACGCTTGAAAAGGTATTACCTTATTCTCCAGGTGGGCTCCTGATTGCGAATACTTGAAATGTATTCCCTTGTTATCCAGGTGGGCACCTGATTGCCGAAACTTGAAATATATTCCCTTGTTCTCCAGGTGGGCGCTTGGTTGCTAATACTTGAAATGTATTCCCTTTTTATTCAGGTGGGCACCTGATTGCCGAAACTTGAAATATATTCCCTTGTTCTCTAGGTGAGCGCCTGGTTGCTAATACTTGAAATGTATTCCCTTGTTATCCAGGTGGGCACCTTATTGCCGAAACTTGAAATATATTCCCTTGTTCTCCAGGTGGGCGTCTGGTTGCTAATACTTGAAATGTATTCCCTTGTTCTCCAGGTGGGCACCTGCTTATAAACAACCATACAAGACGAAGAAAATTTTCTGCCCCAGTTTGATAACTGGGCACCGAATTATTTTACCAACTATTATAAGAATTTGAAAACTAAATCCTATTATTCAGGGAGGTCCTGACTACTCCTAACTATCTCTTCTAAAGATGTTACTTCCATTGTATTTATTATCAAATGTCTTACTATTTCCCATTATCCAGGAGGGTCCTGACAACTCCTAACAATTACGAATCTAAACTATCTGTTTTAAAGGTGTTACATTGTTATCAAAATGTCTTAACTATTCCCCATTATCCAGGTGGGTCCTCACGACTTTCACTATATCTTGTTATCTAAACAAACCTTAAAACTACGTCCCATTATCCAAGAGGGTCCTGACAACTTCTAGTCAAAAAACAGTTTTACCCTAGCTATATCTATTGCAAGTACGACTTCCATCACATCTTGTTATCTAAACTGACCTTAAAACTATGTCCCATTATTTAGGAGAGTCCTAAAACTCTTAATTGAAACCTATTTCAAACTTTAGAACGAACTTATATTCCTTTTTATACCAAGTTATATTTCTCATGATTGTTTTGTCATTTAAACTAAGTCCCATTTTTCAGGAGGGTCCTACGAATTTTCAGTCATACCTGTTTGGGTGTCGCTTTTCCTTACGGAGGGTTTCTCTGAAGCAAACTTTTGCCCCTGTTTCAATCAAAGAAAATTTGTCAATTTAAAATGTGGTGGTTGGTTTTTGGCCTTGAACTTTGATGGCGATTTCTCTTCACTTCCAATGATAGCTGATTTCCATTTGAATATCTTGCCTGTTTACTGACTAACCAATCTCTCTGCCATCCTTGTTACAGAAAATAAATCCGCATCCCTTACGGCCTGACATTTACCAATTCCTTGTTTTCATGAGCACGAAAATTGTCATCCCACTCAAAGTGTATGTTGCTCTTTCTTGGCTGCACTCACTAGCTCTCCCAATCGAGACCTTTGTTTGTTTATTGACCGAAATATGTCTGATCCATTCACCATCCCCTCTATCTTTGCTGCACTGTTCATGAGTTTACATTTACTAACCCTGGTATTTCAACTGAATCTCCAAAGTATGTCAAATTCCACCCACTCAGTATGTTTGTTATTTTTCTTGATTTAACCACTGGCCCCGGCTTTGCTCTTTCACTTGTCATGATAACTGATTTCATTTTGAGACCTTAGTCATTCCTTGACTGACCCCTTCCTTTGTCAGAATATACCTCCTCTCCGTTCGAACCCTATACTTTTATTTGTTATATTGCTCCCGAATTGACACTTGCCAACCTTTGTGTCTCGTATAATCCCCAAAGCGTTTTAATTGTTACCAACTTCAATACTCATGTTACTCTTTTCTGATTTAAACCACCAGCCTTGCCCTTGATTTCATTTTGTTTCATCGCTAGTCATGATAACTTTGATTTTGATTGTCATTGGTGTACCATCCTTTGTCGATCCTATCATGGGAAATTCTTTGATCTCTTTACCCCCGCCCTTCATTTATTATGTTGTTCGTATATCGAGCCTTTATATTTCCCAAGGATTCCCAAAGCATATTGACTGCTGGCAACTCAATCATGTCTGACGTTATTTCCTGACTTATGACAATTTGATGTGCTGGCCAAATCCCATTTCGTGCAATTGGAAAGCTTGGTGGCAAATTTTGAAGTCATTTCTTTACTTGTTATGACCCGACGGACTTAAGAAGAAGAGTAAAACAAGGTGGGACGAATAGAGTGATGGAAAATGGAAAGAGACGATTCCTAAAAAGAAACCTACAGAGTAAAAGCCATCAAATGTAGATACCGAATCTAGCGACCTTGACATGCACTTGCAACCTATTCTGTATAGCAAATCTGATGTTCAGCTCTTGTTGCACCTTTTGCCGTGAAACTGGTCTTCAATATTTCCCTTGCCCGATATGATCCATCATCCTTAGTCGACTTGTTGTGCCCTTAGGGTTTTCACCATCAAGCCTCTCTCATTTTGATTTTTCTCTCAACTCACTGTCGCCTTACGGTGCCCGTGAAGGTTTTCACCAATAAGACTCTCTCATTTTGATTTCTCTCATCTTGGGGTACCGTGGTGGTTCTAAACATCATGACTCTCTAATTCTTCATTTTCCTTTGTTTGGACAGGAGTGTTGACCTTGATGTGATTTACCTTTGCTCGCTTGACTCGGCATTTCTTGAAGACAGATCGGAAGGTCTTTCTTTGGACCGTAATGTGGCTTTTGGATGGATTTAGAAAGAAGGGTATAGAGGCTCAAAATATTTCAATGTGGGTTCAAAATTACAACTTTCGGAATCACATTTCTTGCAACAATCATAACTTCTGCCCCAGTTTCCCTCTTGGGGATTCTTGAATTTTTCTTCTGTTGTGACTGAACCTCAGTGAGGTTGCCTACGTACCCTTTCGGGATCAAGTCAAACGTAGTTCAGGCAACTACATTTGTATTTGCGATGTTTTCCTTCCTTCCATTCTTTTTTTTTATTTTCTTTTCTTTTCTTTTCTTTTTTCTTTTCTTTTCTTCTTTTCTTTTTCTTTTCTTTCTTTTTTCTTCTCTTTCTTTTCTTCTTTTTCTATTTTCTTTTCTTTCTTTTCTTTTCTTTTTTTCTTCTCTTTCTTTTCTTCTTTTCTCTTTTGCACTTGTTTTTCTCTTGTTTCTCCACTTACTTCCCATTCAATCCTCGAGTTTTGTTGTTGATTCCGAAAGAGGGATACGAAAGAAAAATATAATAAGACTCAAAGGGATATTAAAGGATAAAGTGTTTTGGATAGCAGAACAAAATGCCTTCATCATTCCAATCTTCAACATATACCAAGTGCAAACTACACAGTTAAATACTTTTTGATTGATTCACATATTTTCCTTCTGTATTTGCTGATTCCTAACATCATTGGACGACAATATCGGTACCACTAATGGTCCCTTTAGACTTGGGGCATTCTTGCCTTTGGCTTTAAACCGATGAGGCATGATGCATTTCCCCAGTATTTCTTTATGTTCCATTTTCCCCAGTTTCACTTGATTCAGGCTTCAAAGTATTCCAATATGTTTTTATTTCTTTCGAGTGCCCTTACATCTTCAACATTGTTTCATTGCTAGACTGACTTTTAAAACAGGCTGAGAATTACGCATGTCGTGTCACTAGAATCAGCATGAAAAGATTTATGAAATGATTAAAAATGAAATGACTAGAAATGTCAGGAAACATAGAATTGTATTAGATTGATGGTGAAACGGGGTGGAACAACAAAACAAGCAGACTATACTAGAATTACAAACCTAGACGGCGCTAAACAAACTATTATTACTAAACAAAGCAAAGTGAAAGGATAGAAGGGTTTGACTCTCAAAACAGTATCCGGATCACAACCCTGAAATAACCCGGACAATAGAAATGACACCAAAATAAACCACCAAAACTCCATTCTTGATGACCAAGAAATGGAGTGTCTTTCCAATTACCACGACCGGCACCTTAGCCACTGAGTTTTACATCAATATTGCCAAGACCATTATTTACTTTGATCAACACGTTCCCAAGATAAATCGCATGCTCCTTGCCATTGCCATTGACCAAAATTACTCCTTCTTGAATCATTCTTTCTATTTCCCTTTTCAAAGACCGACAGTCTTCAATGCTATGCCCCTGAACATTGGAGTGGTATATGCATCGAACAGTAGGATCAAAGCTTTTCGCATTTGGGTCTGGAGTATATCCAAGGAGAGGCTTAATCAGGCCGAGATGTTTTAACTTTTCAAACAAGCTTGTATAAGATTCGCCAATGGGCATAAAATTATCTTTTTGCTTTTGTTTCCCTCCATGCCCCAGTTTTATAGGATTGTTGTATGCTTGAAAGGGCTGTGAAGATACACGAGATTTTTAGGCTGCTGGTGCCTACTTCAGGGAGTGACTTGGTGGTGGGACAAATGGCCGTGTGTTATTCGGTAGATGGGGTAGCTTAGGTGGAATTTTGGGAAGTTCACGGGGTCGGTATTGTGGTTGAAAATGTTTAGCAGGAACGACCACAGGACCCTATCGTCGGCGAAGGCTATGACCCGATGGTTGGACAAAAGATCGGGTGTTGTTCAGGGGATAGGTTTGGAGTTGGTTTTGAGGTTGAACAGGTTTGGAAAGAACAATTATCGGACTTTGTTGTGGATGGGGTTTAGCAATATCTTTTCTGTCAATGATAGGACCTTCCTGAGCAACTTGTTCGTTCCACTTGAGCCAAAAATCCTTAAAGCTCTCCTTGGGTTTCTTTTCCGTCTGAGATATGGAAAGGCAATTTGGGACAATATCTTTACTGTACTGAAAATATCGCACAAAATCTTGAGCCATGTCACCCAATGTAAGCCATTTGCCAACATCATGACGATTATACCATTCTAAAGCTTCCCCAGTCACGCTCTTACTGAAGTATGCCATCAACAAATCATCTCTATCCCCGACACCTCTCATTTCATCGCAATAGACCCTCAGGTGAGTTACTGGATCTCCAATCCCATCGTACAAGTTAAATTTTGGCACTTTGAACCCTGCGGGCAAGCGAACGTCAAGGGATATAGACGATTCTTTGTAAGACATGTTACCATAGTCTACCATTCCTTGTATGTTTTTAAGGATTGTTCTTTTGGCCCTATGGCTATTTGATCTTGCCCTATTTTCCCTGTGACCTTTTCATTTCCGTTATGAATCTCATCCCGAAGACTCTTCCCGTATTCATTGTTAGGGGTAGTGGATATGACAGGAAACCTTGGTAGTGGCGGGAGTGGTGCCTTCCCAGTCACCCAGGCTTGATACATATCTGCCATGTGTAGTCTTAACATCTGCACCTCTTCACTTAACCCATTATCCCGTTCATCCTCCTGTTGTCGGGTACCGATACTAACCACATCAATTCTATTATTGTCTGCCATTGCCTTTTGTTGTTGAGAAAAATTACCACTTTGGAAATCACAAACCAACCACCTTTCTGGAATGACAACATGAAATCACCATATTAGCGTTAAGGCATTGATTTTTCCTTTTCTTTCTTTGTTTTCCGCTATTTTCTTTTCTTTTTGCCTTTATGTGGCTTTTCCTTTTTTTTTTTTCTCTTTTTTTTTTGTTATGGTCGAATCCTATGTGGATTGCCTACGTATCATGATCCCGCATGAATCAGACCAAGCGTAGTTCTTGTAAATTAATGCAAAAATAAAGAGATATTTATTGGGCATTTCAAATTTGTTTTCTTTGAAGGGAAACTACAGAAGCAGACTCCAATTATAAACTCAATGATTAACACTAGATCGAGAGTACATCAAAACTTCACATCTTGGGGCCCGTGGGGCATCACTTGGCATTGCCACAGGCTTCCGCAAGACTGAGAATGTTTCAATGTCGACTGAGACTATTTTAAACAACTGACAATGTAATGACTTATAAGCTACAAACTCAAAATTTCTCATCCTGGGGCCCGTGAATCATCACTCGGCATCGACATAGGCCAGCGCAAGACTGAGAAGGTTTTAATGTCAATTGTGACTATTTTTTACAAAATTGGCCATGTAATGACTTATTTTGGCAAAGTGGCTATTTTTGCAAAATTTTGTTTAAAAAGCTACAAACTCAAAATTTCTCATCCTGGGGCCCATAGGGCATCACTCAGCATCACCACAGGCCAACGCAAGACTGAGAAAGTTTTAATTTGTGACTATTTTTTACAAAATTGGCCATGTAATGGCTTATTTTGGCAAAGTGGCTATTTTTGCAAAATTTTGTTTAAAAAGCTACAAACTCAAAATTTCTCATCCTGGGGCCCATGGGGCATCACTCAGCATCACCACAGGCCAACACAAGATTGAGAAAGTTTAATGCCAATTGTGGCTATTTTAGCAAAAACCGGCCATGTAATGGCTTATTTTACGAAGTGGTTATTTTTTTTAAAGTTGATAGATGACCCAAACTTGATTTTGCGGATACGGACTTTCAGCATTTCCGCAAGGGATATTTAAAGACTGTGCCCCCAAATTATTCAATGTGACTCAAAGTGGCTATTCTTGCAAAAATGGCCTTCCAGCGTCCTTTTGAGGGACATTCGGCTTATAGAGTCACCTGAATTATTTATAACAAAGTCAAAATTTTGACATTTTCGGCTATTTTTCAAAAGGTGTGGTTGGACCCGATGATGGTTGCCTACGTATCTCACACTTGGTGAGAATCAAACCAGCGTAGTTCGGGCCGATTGGCCAAAATCAAGACTGTTTTTGACCAACAATTTACTTTATATTATTTTTTTTCAAATATTTTCTTTCTTTCTTCATTTTTTTTCAAAAATCCGGCAGCATTTCGGTACTATTTGGATATTGGGTTTTTCACAATAAATGGTTATCACTGCTATTTTTCATAATTTTTCACTCATTGTTATTCAAACCGGTCAACATGCGGAGCCGAGCAAATAAATGCAAGTAGCACGTAATATGCATCAGGATGGTCATTTCAATTCGGGTCACCTGTCCTAGACGGACCCAACCCCTGTGCTGAGTCCCCTAAGTCAAAATGCACGTGATGCAAATAAGCGTCCTACTAGGGATCCGGCATGAGTTTATTGTTCTTCTAGGTTTAAATCCTAGGTTTATTGGTCTAGACCTGGCTTACCCGAGCGGACAACTTGGGCCGAGGGGGAGACAGCGTACCAGGGATACAGAAGCTCGCCTGGCTTTGCAACTTATCCAAACCTCGTTCTAAATTTTGGAAAAAGACTCTAACAGAAGAGAAGCTACACGAAGTGCAACCTTCTCCATGATGTAGAAGACTTAGAAAGAGGGAGGGATTCGCGACAATTTATATACAATTCAATCAAATATTAAAGCGATAAAAACATTTAGCACGTAAGGCATGGAACATGTATCAAAACCAAATAAAGCCAAACATGACAATTTAACTGAGCTCGAATTCTTGAACCCTGAATCAGAGATTCTAGGTTTGATCCCCAGCAGAGTCGCCAGAGCTGTCACACCTCCTTTTTTCGATAACTTTTACGGCTTTTACTACACCCCAGGAAGGGATAGAGTAAAGAAAGGAGTTTTTCCACTTTAAGGATAATCGAAACGGGATTCATTTTTATTTAAGATTCAGAGTCGCCACTTGGGAGATTTATGGTGTCCCAAGTCACAGGTTTGAATCCCGAATCGAGGAAGGGTTTGACTCTGTTTAACAGTTACGAACCAGAAATCCGGGTAAGGAATTCTGTTAACCCGGGAGAAGGTGTTAGGCATTTCCGAGTTTCGTGGTTCTAGCACGGTCGCTCAACTATTGTATTTGGCTAAAATTTAATCTTTATAAATGTTACCTTACTTATGCAATTTTAGAATTAATTACCGCTTTTGTCAATTATTTTATTTAAGCAAGTGAACGTCGTTTAAGAACATATTTTTGGATCACGTCAGATGAAATGCACCCGGATCCTCGACACATTCTTATTCGGCGTTTTTGGATTTGAATTTGAGTTGCATTAAATGCACACCCGTATTTAGGAAAGTAATTTAATTAAAACGCGCCTAAAGCGACTAACGTGTTGTTATCTTTTAGGAAGGCCATGAATTTTGCTAAATGGCCCGTCCCGAATTTCTAAGTATTTTTATTAAGCAATTATTGAGGTCCCCGCAATTTGTGTATTTGTTTGGCGAGGTTCGTCTCATTTTATTTATTAAAGGCTAAACTAAAGTAGCTAAGTTTTCTATTTTTGTTTTGTCTCTAAAGTATCAATTAATCCACAATCATAAATTTAAATCTTGAATTCCAGTCCGAATTCAAACAAAAGGATAAAACCTTTTAGCATGAACCTGCTACCTAATTCAAGACCCAAATTTATGTTCGCAATTTAATCCTTGCACCCCTAATATGATTTTTATAACCTTGGTCTTGTAGCATTTGGGCCTGGAATTTTGCTCCAGTCATGGACATTACCACCCATGCCATCAAACATGCCTTGGGCTCGATACCACAGCCCATTTGTGAGGCACCCAAGTTCTTAACAATGTAATTCCAGATTCTAATTGTTATTTTTTTATTTTAAAAATCAATCACCAAAACAAAATTTGCCTCAACAGAACTAATCAGTTAACGTTAGAACCAAATTTATATGTATTCATAGTGTTCGAATTTTAATTGAAGACTGCAATTTCATATTCTGGACTTATTCTTCATTACCTTTTAGAATCACATTAAACATGAAACTTGAAGTAATGACATTGACTTTTATTAGAATTCAACGCTAAACAGTCATATTACATCTACTTAATAACCATATGAAGTAGTTCTGACAGAAATTAACTAAGTTAACCATTACATACCATACTTACTCAATACAACATTGTTCGTTAAATTCGAATATACCTAAGAGGTAACAATTCAATAGTTCTATATAATTACAAAGTGAATTCTAGCACTTCTATCTACATTAAGGCAGATTCAGTTAAATAAGACTGTTATTACATACTACAAAATAGCAAATGAAAACAAAGCAGTCTATTGTAGCAAAAGGCTTCATCAAACTTGATTTTACAATAGCGTAAGTGCAGTAATTGAAACTTCACACTGCCAGGTGTAAAAATGTACCTGATATTTAGACCAAAATGAAGAAGAATTAGAGATCAGCAACAATAACAGGGCAACAGCAAATCAACGATCAACTTTCAACAGCACAGGGATTTTTTAAAACCAAATTGAACCAATATTTTTGAAGAAAACAATCACATAATCACACTGGTTCAGTAGGCATCAATCGAGCTTGAAATTGAACCAAAATTAACACATCGAGCTGCTGAAATTTCAG
>MU703290.1:45874-58461 GCA_026770625.1 Nicotiana glauca
GGGGGGGGGGTTGTTGATATTCAGAGTTTAATGGGGTTTTAATTCCGGTCCGTCCGATCAAATGGAATGGACGGGTGAGATCGAGAGGCGGGGATACGACAACGTGTGGTCGGGGTATGGGAAACGGACTGGGCTAGGGGAGTCTGGGCTTGGACCAGTGCGGGTGGAAAGGGTTTTTGGGTTGAGATAATATTGTTTGATCTTTGGGCTAGCATAGCCCAATCTGGGCAGCCCTTAATTTTCCTTTTATTCACCTTGTTTTTTTATTTATTTTGATTTTGTGTTTCATTTTGTATTTTTATTTTTCGTTAGTATTATTATTATTTTTTTTTGTATTTTTACTATTTTTGTATAAAGATGTAGAACCAAGACCTAACATAATTCGAATTTAAACTATTTAACTCTTAAAAATAAAATGTAATAAATGCAAACAATCAACACGAAATTCACAAAAATTGTAAAATAAGGAAAAATCTTTTATTTGAATTTTATGGGAATAACTCATATATATGGCAAAAATTACGTGTTCACAGCTGCCCCTCTTTGCTCGGAAACACGAAGAGTTTTCGTGCAAAGATAAGTGAGCAAATATGAGTGATTTTTGCCCGTTTGAGTATTCCGTTGTGAAGCATTTTGAAAAGTTTTGACCGCACCCTGCTTCAGAGGTTGCCTACATATCCTGGGCTAAACAGGAATCAGGTCAGTATTGTTCGGGAATGTCTGGTAGCTGGGACTACCAGGAGATGTGATTTTACTACTGTTGCTGCTGTTACTGCTTGCTGACCCCCTTATTACACCGTGTTAAAACAAAAGAAGCTAGCCTAAGCTATGAATTACAAAATCCTATCTATGTCTTCAAACTTGCTCTTGTGTTGCCTTAAACTTGTATATTGTGTTCTTCCAATGGAATTCGTATTGTTGCCTTGATTATGTTTTGCCATTCCTCTTGTTGATACTCGACTTTTACGATTTGAAATATGTGTCCATTTTTCAGGTGGGCTCCTGCTTGCGATACTTGAAAAGGTATTCCCTTGTTCTCCAGATGGGCTCCTGATTGCGATGCTTGAAAATGTATTCCCTTGTTCTCCAGGTAGGCTCCTGATTGCGATGCTTGAAAAGTATTCCCTTATTCTCCAGGTGGGTTCCTGATTGCGATGCTTGAAAAGTATTCCCTTGTTCTCCAGGTGGGAGCCTGATTGCGACAAAATAGATAAACAACGAAAATTTTCTGCCCCAGTCTGTTGACTGGGCATATCATGTTATCAGATATTTAAAGGCTAAAATTTGGATTGTACTTCCCTTGTTTTCCGGGTGGGTGCCTGCTTGCTGTATTTGAAAAGATATTCCTTTGTTTTTCAGGTGGGCTCCTGCTTACTAATTTTTATAAAGGTATTCCCTTATTCTTCAGGTGGGCTTCTGCTTGCTGCCTTTGAAAAATATTCCCTTATTTTTCAGGTGGGCTCCTGCTTGAAACAACCATACAAACGAAGAAAATTTTCTGCCCCAGTTTGATAACTAGGCGTGTTATGTTACCGAATATTAAACTTGAAAGATAAGACTTGTATTATTCTCCCCTTGCTCTTCAGGTGGGTGCCTGATTGCTTCAACTTTGAAATGTATTCCCTTGTTATCCAGGTGGGCTCCTGATTACGACGCTTGAAAAGGTATTCCCTTGTTCTCCAGGTGGGCTCCTGATTGCAAATACTTGAAATGTATTCCCTTGTTATCCAGGTGGGCACCTGATTGCCGAAACTTGAAATATATTCCCTTGTCTCCAGGTGGGCACCTGGTTGCTAATACTTGAAATGTATTCCCTTGTTATCCAGGTGGGCACCTGATTGCCGAAACTTGAAATATATTCCCTTGTTCTCCAGGTGGGCGCCTGGTTTCTAATACTTGAAATGTATTCCCTTGTTATCCAGGTGGGCACCTGATTTCCAAAACTTGAAATATATTCCCTTGTTCTCCAGGTGGGCGCCTGGTTGCTAATACTTGAAATGTATTCCCTTGTTATCCAGGTGGGCACCCGATTGCCGAAACTTGAAATATATTACCTTGTTCTCCAGGTGGGCGTCTGGTTGCTAATACTTTAAATGTATTCCCTTGTTCTCCAGGCTGGCACCTGCTTACAAACAACCACACAAGACGAAGAAAATTTTCTGCCCCAGTTTGATAACTGGGCACCGAATTATTTTACCAACTATTATAAGAATTTGAAAACTAAATCCTATTATTCAGGGAGGTCCTGACCACTCCTAACTATCTCTTCTAAAGATGTTACTTCCATTGTATTTATTATCAAATGTCTTACTATTTCCCATTATCCAGGAGGGTCCTGACAACTCCTAACAATTACGAACCTAAACTATCTCTTTTAAAGGTGTTACATTGTTATCAAAAGGTCTTAACTACTCCCCATTATCCAGGTGGGTCCTGGCGACTTTCACTATATCTTGTTATCTAAACAAACCTTAAAACTACGTCTCATTATCCAAGAGGGTCCTGACAACTTCTAGTCAAAAAATGGTTTTACCCTAAGCTATATCTATTGCAAGTACGACTTCCATCACATCTTGTTATCTAAACTGACCTTAAAACTATGTCCCATTATTTAGGAGGGTCCTAAAACTCTTAATTGAAACCTATTGCAAACTTTAGAACGAACTTATATTCCTTTTTATACCAAGTTATGTTTCTCATGATTGTTTTGTCATTTAAACTAAGTCCCATTTTTCAGGAGGGTCCTATGGATTTTCATTCATACCTGTTTGGGTGCCGCCTTTCCTTATGGAGGGTTTCTCTGAAGAAAAATTTTGCCCCTGTTTCAATCAAAGAAAATTTGTCAATTTAAAATGTGGTGGTTGGTTTTTTGCCTTGAACTTTGATGGCGATTTCTCTTCACTTCCCATGATAGCTGATTTCCATTTGAATATCTTGCCTGTTTACTGACTAACCAATCTCTCTGCCATCCTTGTTACAGAAAATAAATCCGCATCCCTTACGGCCTGACATTTACCAATTCCTTGTTTTCATGAGCACGAAAATTGTCATCCCACTCAAAGTGTATGTTGCTCTTTCTTTGCTGCACTCACTAGCTTTCCCAATCAAGACCTTTGTTTGTTTATTGACTGAAATATCTATGATCAATTCACCATCCCCTCTATCTTTGTTGCACTGTTCATGAGTTTACATTTACTAACCCTAGTATTTCAACTGAATCTCCAAAGTATGTCAAATTCCACCCACTCAGTATGTTTGTTGTTTTTCTTGATTTAACCACTGGCCCCGGCTTTGCTCCTTCATTTGTCATGATAACTGATTTCATTTTGAGACCTTAGTCGTTCCTTGACTGACCCCTTCCTTTGTCAGAATATATCTCCTCTCCGTTCAAACCCCATACTTCTATTTGTTATATTGCTCCCGAATTGACACTTGCCAACCTTTGTGTCTCGTATAAACCCCAAAGCATTTTAATTGTTACCAACTTCAATGCTCATGTTACTCTTTTCTGATTTAAACCACTAGCCTTGCCCTTGATTTCATTTTAATTATTTCATCGCTAGTCATGATCACTTGGATTTTGATTGTCATTGGTGTACCATCCTTTGTCGATCCTATCATGGAAAATTCTTTGATCTGTTTACCCCCGCCCTTCATTTATTGTGTTGTTCGCATATCGAGCCTTTATATTTCGCAAGGATTCCCAAAGCATATTGACTGCTGGCAACTCAATCATGTCTGACGTTATTTCCCGACTTATGACAATTTGATGTGTTGGCCAAATCCCATTTCGTGCAATTGGAAAGCTTGGTGGCAAATTTTAAAGTCATTTCTTTACTTGTTATGACCCGACGGACTCAAGAAGAAGAGTAAAACAAGGTGGGACGAATAGAGTGAAGGAAAATAGAAAGAGACGATTCCTAACAAGAAACCTACAGAGTAAAAAACCATCAAATGTAGATACCGAATCTAGCGACCTTGACATGCACTTGCAACCCATTCTGTATAGCAAATCTGATGTTCAGCTCTTGTTGCACCTTTTGCCGTGAAACTGGTCTTGAATATTTCTCTTGCCCGATATGATCCATCATCCTTAGTCGACTTGTTGTGCCCTTAGGGTTTCCACCATCAAGCCTCTCTCATTTTGATTTTTCTCTCAAATCACCGTCGCCTTACGGTGCCCGTGAAGGTTTTCACCAATAAGACTCTCTCATTTTGATTTCTCTCGTCTTGGGGTACCGTGGTGGTTCTCAACATCATGACTCTCTAATTCTTCATTTTCATTTGTTTGGACTGGAGTGTTGCCCTTGATGTGATTCACCTTTGCTCGCTTGACTCGGCATTTCTTGAAGACTGATCGGAAGGTCTTTCTTTGGACTGTAATGTGGCTTTTGGATGGGTTTAGAAAGAAGGGTATAGAGGCTCAAAATATTTCAACGTGGGTTCAAAATTACAACTTTCGGAATCACATTTCTTGCAACAATCATAACTTCTGCCCCAGTTTCCCTCTTGGGGATTCTTGGATTTTTCTTCTGTTGTGACTGAACCTCAGTAAGGCTGCCTACGTACCCTTTCGGGATCAAGTCAAACGTAGTTCAGGCAACTACATTTGTTGTTGCGATGTTTTCCTTCCTTCCATTCTTTTTTATTTTATTTTCTTTTCTTTTCTTTTTTTCTTTCTTTTTTCTTCTCTTTCTTTTCTTCTTTTTCTCTTTTATTTTCTTTCTTTTCTTTTCTTTTTTTCTTCTCTCTCTTTTCTTCTTTTCTCTTTTGCACTTGTTTTTCTCTTGTTTCTCCACTTACTTCCCATTCAATCCTCGAGTTTTGTTGTTGATTCAGAAAGAGGGATATAAAAGAAAAATATAATAAGGCTCAAAGGGATAACAAAGGATAAAGTGTTTTGGATAGCAGAACAAAATGCCTTCGTCATTCTAATCTTCAACATATACCAAGTTCAAACTACACAGTTAAACACCTTTTGATTGATTCATATATTTGCCTTCTGTATTTGCCGATTCCTAACATCATTGGACGACAATATCGGTACCACGAATGGTCCCTTTAGACTTGGGGCATTCTTGTCTTTGGCTTTAAACTGATGAGGCAATGCATTTCCCCGGTATTTCTTTATGTTCCATTTTTCCCAGTTTCACTTGATTCAGGCTTCAAAGTATTCTAATATGTTTTTATTTCTTTCGAGTGCCCTTACATCTTCAACATTGTTTCATTGCTAGACTGACTTTTAAAACAGGCTGAGAATTACGCATGTCGTGTCACTAGAATCAGCATGAAAAGATTTATGAAATGATTAAAAATGAAATGACTAGAAATGTCAGGAAACATAGAATTGTATTAGATTGATGGTGAAAGGGGTGGAACAACAAAACAAGCAGACTAGACTAGAATTACAAACCTAGACGGCGCTAAACAAACTATTATTACTAAACAAAGCAAAGTGGAAGGATAGAAGGGTTTGACTCTCTAGACAGTATCCGGATCACAACCCTGAAATGACCCGGACAATAGAAATTACACCAAAATAAACCACCAAAACTCCATTCTTGGTGACCAAGAAATGGAGTGTCTTTCCAATTACCACGACCGGCACCTTAGCCACTGAGTTTCACATCAGTATTGCCAAGACCATTATTTAATTTGATCAACACGTTCCCAAGATAAATCGCATGCTCCTTGCCATTGCCATTGACCACAATTACTCCTTCTTGAATCATTCTTTCTATTTCCCTTTTCAAAGATTGATAGTCTTCAATGCTATGCCCCTGGACATTGGAGTGGTACATGCATCGAACAGTAGGATCAAAGATTTTCGCATTTGGGTCTGGAGTATATCCAAGGAACGGCTTAATCAGGCCGAGATGTTTTAACTTTTCAAACAAGCTTGTATAAGATTCGCCAATGGGCATAAAATTATCTTTTTGCCTTTGTTTTCCTGCATGCCCCAGTTTTCTAGGATTGTTGTATGCTTGAAAGGGCTGTGAAGATACACGAGATTTTTGGGCTGCTGGTGCCTGCTTCAAGGAGTGACTTGGTGGTGGGACAAATGGCCGTGTGTTATTCGGTAGATGGGGTAGCTTATGTGGAATTTTGGGACGTTCACGGGGTCGGTATTGTGGTTGAAAACGTTTAGCAAGAACGACCACAGGACCCTGTCGTCGGCGAAGGCTATGACCCGATGGTTGGACAAAAGATCGGGTGTTGTTCAGGGGATAGGTTTGGAGTTGGTTTTGAGGTTGAACAGGTTTGGCAAGAATAATTATCGGACTTTGTTGTGGATGGGGTTTAGCAATATCTTTTCTATCAATGATAGGACCTTCCTGAGCAACTTGTTCGTTCCACTTGAGCCAAAAATCCTTAAAGCTCTCCTTGGGTTTCTTTTCCGTCTGAGATAGGGAAAGGAAATTTGGGACAATGTCTTTACTGTACTAAAAATGTCGCACAAAATCTTGAGTCATGTCACCCAATGTAAGCCATTTGCCAACATCATGACGATTATACCATTCTAAAGCTTCCCCAGTCACGCTCTTACTGAAGTATGCCATCAATAAATCATCTCTATCCCTGACACCACTCATTTCATCGCAATAGACCCTCAGGTGAGTTACCGGATCTCCAATCCCATCGTACAAGATGGCACTTTGAACCCTGCGGGCAAGCGAACGTCAAAGGATACAGACGATTCTTTGTATGACATGTTACCATAGTCTACCATTCCTTGTATGTTTTTAAGGATTGTTCTTTTGGCCCTATGGCTATTTCATCTTGCCCTATTTTCCTTGTGACCTTTTCATTTCCGCTATGAATCTCATCCCGAAGGCTCTTCCCGTATTCATTGTTAGGGGTAGTGGATATGACAGGAAACCTTGGTGGTGGCTGGAGTGGTGCCTTCCCAGTCACCCAGGCTTGATACATATCTGCCATGTGTAGTCTTAACATCCGCACCTCTTCATTCAACCCATAATCCTGTTCATCCACCTGTTGTCGGGTACCGATACTAACCACATCAATTCTATTGTTGTCTGCTATTGCCTTTTGTTGTCGAGAAAAATTACCACTTTGGAAACCACAAACCAACCATCTTTCTGGAATGACAACATGAAATCACCATGTTAGCGTTAATGCATTGATATTTTCTTTTCTTTCTTTGTTTTCCGCTATTTTCTTTTCTTTTTGCCTTTATGTGGCTTTTCCTTTTTTTTCTCTTTTTTTTTTGGTTATGGTCGATTCCTATGTGGATTGCCTACGTATCATGATCCCGCATAAATCAGACCGAGCGTAGTTCTTGCAAATTAATGCAAAAATAAAGAGATATTTATTGGGCATTTCAAATTTGTTTTCTTTGAAAGGAAACTGCAGAAGCGGACTCCAATTATAAACTCGATGATTAACACTAGATCCAGAGTACATAAAAACTTCACATCTTGGGGCCCGTGGGGCATCACTCGGCATCGCCACAGGCTTCCGCAAGACTGAGAATGTTTCAATGTCGACTGAGACTATTTTAAACAACAACTGACAATGTAATGACTTATTTTGACCAAGTGGCTAGTTTTTTGCAAAATTTCGTTTAAGAAGGTACAAACTCAAAATTTCTCATCCTGGGGCCCGTGAGGCATCACTCGGCATCGACATAGGCCGGCGTAAGACTGAGAAGGTTTTAATGTCAATTGTGACTATTTTTTATAAAATTGGCCATGTAATGGCTTTATTTTGGCAAAGTGGCTATTTTTGCAAAATTTTGTTTAAAAAGCTACAAACTCAAAATTTCTCATCCTGGGGCCCATGGGGGATCACTCAGCATCACCACAAGCCAACGCAAGACTGAGAAAGTTTTAATTTGTGACTATTTTTTACAAAATTTGCCATGTAATGGCTTGTTTTGGCAAAGTGACTATTTTTGCAAAATTTTGTTTAAAAAGCTACAAACTCAAAATTTCTCATCCTAGGGCCCATGGGGCATCATTCAGCATCACCACAGGCCAATGCAAGACTGAGAAAGTTTTAATGCCAATTGTGACTATTTTAGCAAAAACCGACCATGTAATGGCTTATTTTACAAAGTGTTTATTTTTTTGTAAAGTTGATAGATGACCCAAACTTGATTTTGCGGATATGGACTTTCAGCATTTCCGCAAGGAATATTTAAAGGCTGTGCCCCCAAATTATTCAAAGTGACTCAAAGTGGCTATTCTTGCAAAAACGGCCTTCCGGCGTTCTTTTGAGGGACATTCGGCTTATAGCGTCACCTGACTTATTTATAACAAAGTCAAAATTTTGATATTTTTTGGCTATTTTTCAAAAGGTGTGGTTGGACCCGATGAGGGTTGCCTACGTATCTCACACTTGGTGAGAATCAAACCAGCGTAGTTCGGGCCGATTGGCCAAAATCAAGACTATTTTTGACCAACAATTTACTTTCTATCATTTTTTTTCAAATATTTTCTTTCTTTCCATTTTTTTTTTCAAAAATCCGGCAGCATTTCGGTACTATTTGGGTATTGGGTTTTTCACAATAAATGGTTATCACTGCTATTTTTCATAATTTTTCACTCATTGTTATTCAAACCGGTCAACATGCGGAGCCGAGCAAATAAATGCAAGCAGCACGTAATATGCATCAGGATGGTCATTTCAATTCGGGTCACCTGTCCTAGAAGGAACCAACCCCTGTGTTGAGTCCCCTAAGTCAAAATGCACGTGATGCAAATAAGCGTCCTACTAGGGATCCGACATGAGTTTATTATTCTTCTAGGTTCAAATCCTAAGTTTATTGGTCTAGACCTGGCTTACACGAGCGGACAACTTGGGCCGAGGGGGAGGCAGCGTACCAGGGATACAGAAGCTCGCCCGGCTTTGCAACTTATCCAAACCTCGTTCTAAATTTTGGAAAAAGAATCTAACAGAAGAGAAGCTACACGAAGTGCACCCTTCTCCATGATGTAGAAGACTCAGAAAGAGGGAGGGATTCGCGACAATTTATATACAATTCAACAAATATTAAAGCGGTAAAAACATTTAGCACGTAAGGCATGGAACATGTATCAAAACCAAATAAAGCCAAACATGACAATTTAAATGAGCTCGAATTCTTGAACCCTGAATCAGAGATTCTGGGTTCGATCCCTAGCAGAATCGCCAGAGCTGTCACACCTCCTTTTTCCGATAACTTTTACGGCTTTTACTACACCCCAGGAAGGGATAGAGTAAAGAAAGGAGTTTTTCCACTTTAAGGACAATCGAAACGGGATTCGTTTTTATTTAAGATTCAGAGTCGCCACTTGAGAGATTTATGGTGTCCCAAGTCACAGGTTTGAATCCCGAATCAAGGAAGGGTTTGACTCTGTTTAACAGTCACGAATCAGAAATCCGGGTAAGGAATTCTGTTAACCCGGGAGAAGGTGTTAGGCATTCCCGAGTTCCGTGGTTCTAGCACGGTCACTCAACTGTTGTATTTGGCTAAAATTTAATCTTTATAAATGTTACCTTACTTGTGCAATTTTAGAATTAATTACCGCTTTTGTCAATTATTTTATTTAAGAAAGTGAACGTCGTTTAAGAACATATTTTTGGATCACGTCACATGAAATGCACCCGGATCCTCGACACATTCTTATTCGGCATTTTTGGATTTGGATTTGGGTTGCATGAAATGCACACCCGTATTTAGGAAAGTAATTTAATTAAAACGCGCCTAAAGCGACTAACGTGTTGTTATCTTTTAGGAAGGCCATGAATTTTGCTAAACGGTCCGTCCCGAATTTTTAAGTATTTTTATTAAGCAATTATTGAGGTCCCCGCAATTTGTGTATTTGTTTGGCGAGGTTCGTCTCATTTTATTTATTAAAGGCCAAACTAAAGTAGCTAAGTTTTCTATTTTTGTTTTATCTCTAAAGGATCAATTAATCCACAATCATAAATTTAAATCTTGAATTCCAGTCCGAATTCAAACAAAAGGATAAAACCTTTTAGCTTGAACCTGCTACCTAATTCAAGACCCAAATTTATGTTCGCAATTTAATCCTTGTACCCCTAATATGATTTTTATAACCTTGGTCTTCTAGCATTTGGGCCTGGAATTTTGCTCCAATCATGGACATTACCACCCACGCCATCAAACAGGCCTTGGGCTCAATACCATATCCCATTTGTGAGGCACCCAAGTTCTTAACAATGTAATTCCAGATTCTAATTGTTATTATTTTTTTATTTTTTATTTAAAAAAATCAATCACCAAAACAAAATTTGCCTCAACAGAACTAATCAGTTAACGTTAGAACCAAATTTATATGTATTCATAATGTTTGAATTTTAATTGAAGACTGCAATTTCATATTCTGGACTCATTCTTCATTACCTATTAGATTCACATTAAACATGAAACTTGAACTAATGACATTGTCTTTTATTAGAATTCAATGCTAAACAGTCATATTACAGCTACTTAATAACCATGTGAAGTAATTCTGACAGAAATTAACTAAGCTAACCATTACATACCATACTTACTTAATATAACATTGTTCGTTAAATTCGAATATACCTAAGAGGTAACAATTTAATAGTTCTATATAATTACAAAGTGAATACAAGCACTTCTATCTACATTAAGGCAGATTCAGTTAAATAAGACTGTTATTACATACTACAAAATAGCAAATGAGAACAAAGCAGTCTATTGTAGCAAAAGGCTTCATCAAACTTGATTTTACAATAGCGTAAGTGCAGTAATTGAAACTTCACACTGCCAGGGGTAAAAATGTACCTGATATTTAGACCAAAATGAAGAAGAATTAGAGATCAGCAACAATAATAGGACAACAGCAAATCAGCGATCAACTTTCAATAGCATAGGGATTTTTTAAAACCAAATTGAACCAATATTTTTGAAGAAAACAATCACATAATCACACTGGTTCAGTAGGCATCAATCGAGCTTGAAATTGAACCAAAATTAACACATCGAGCTGCTGAAATTTCAGAAACTTAAACAATACAAACTCTGCCCTTTACAAAATCAGAATAACTTGAATTTTAATAGAACAGTAAATGTTTTGGGTTTTCTATTGATTTTTGTAATGTTTTTTGGATTTTTGGAAGGAATTTAGATCTAGAAGAAGAAATTAGGATCTGAGATTTTAATTTCAGATCTGGAATTGAGCAGATATTTCGGGGGAATTTTTTGGGGTTCAAAAACTTGTTAAACAAGTAAAAGGACTACTTATTTATAGACACAATTGGGAGGGAATTTCAGATTTTAATTTTACCTATTAGTCCCTATGTTATTTCTGTTTTTACCTCTTATTTCTGACTTGTCTTGTAAGTTACTACACCTAGTTTATTAACACTTACACTAAATCCCATTCTAGAAGGTTCTAGTTGCATCTACCATGTTCCTATCCCATTAAAATACCTATTCTACCCTCACTTGCATTCTAAAATTACCAAATTTGACTAAGCTACCCTTTTCCCTTCCCAAAACTACCCTTCAGCTAAGCTGTAATTACCATTAAACTATTTGCTTTTCCAAAAGTGCCCCCACTTTAATCTTAGAATTACCAACCTTGGTTTACCCAACTCCAAAACCTAATTAATATCTACCAGCTGTAACCAAACTCAACTAATTATAACAACTAAATGAACTAAGCAGTGAACTAAGGGATTATTGGGTAACAATTACTGACTAAACTACACTAATCAAAATCAACTAATAATAACCAAGCTTACACGAGGTCAAGATCAGAACTCACACAATTAGGAACCTTACTCATAATCAGAACGATGACAGAAATTAAAACATAAAATTTAAACTAAAATGAACAATTACAGAGTCAATGAACAACCAAGCTAGACCTAAGCCCAAACAACAAGATCTAATTTAAACAACAGAATTAAAACTAAAATTCGTATGTATTAACTAACAGAAAATTGCCAACATATTACTAATCCTGAACAATTTCAAAACCTAATTCAGTAACATATAATAAAAAACGAATTAACCTATAACTAATTTTATGCAAAGTCACATGCTGAATACTAGAAACAAAAGAAAAGAAAAAGAAAAGCAAAGAAACAGGACAAAAGCTGAAACAAACCAAAAATGAAGATGGAGGAAATACCTTGCCGCTTGCGAGCGTGATACATCCTATAATGCTCTAACCTCGCAACATGACCCCTCAGGGGTCTTTTCCTCCAAGGAATCCGGTCTTGCCTTGAGTTTTGATCGGATTTTTTTGATAGAAAAGACCCAAGAAAGTCCAGAACTCATTTGAGAAAACAAACAAACGAAACCCCCTCAAATTCGAACGCTAAGAGAAAACAAACCCAAAGAAATCTGACCCAACCGATTTGGATCTAAAAATACAGCTTTCTGGGATGTTTTTTGAAAAGAACTAAATCGATATATAGGATGAGGGAGAGGGGAAGGTTGTGGAGTGTGATTTTTGGTGAGTTTAGAAATGGTTGTGCTGTGGCCGCCGATGAAGAATGAGAGGGCGGATAGGGTTTGATGGCTTGGGCTTGAGTGACGGAATATGGGAGTCTCAAATGTGTGTGTGTGTGGGGGGGGGGGG
>MU703290.1:60218-95744 GCA_026770625.1 Nicotiana glauca
AATTCCGGTCCGTCCGATCAAATGGAATGGATGGGTGAGATCGAGAGGTGGGGATACGACAACGTTTGGTCGGGGTATGGGAAACGATCTGGGCTGGGGGAGTTTTGGCTTGGACCAGGGCGGGTGGAAAGGGTTTTTGGGTTGAGATAACATTGTTTGATCTTTGGGCTAGCATAGCCCAATCCGGGCATCCCTTAATTTTCCTTTTATTCACCTTGTTTTTTATTTATTTTGATTTTGTGTTTCATTTTGTACTTTTTGTATTTTGTATTTTTATTTTTCGTTATTATTATTATTATTATTATTATTATTATTTTTTTTTGTATTTTTACTAATTTTGTATAAAGATGTAGAACCAAGACCTAATATAATTCGAATTTAAACTATTTAACTCTTAAAAATAAAATATAATCAATTAACAAATAAAAGTGCAACTAAACTATTTTTTTGTGATTTTTCCATTTTTGTAAAACAATTAATTTGCTAATTAATCCTAAAATTAAATTCTAAATGCTAATGCAACATATTTTGTATTTTTATATGACTTAACATGCACAAATAACATGCAAACAATCAACACGAAATTCACAAAAATTATAAAATAAGGAAAAATCTTTTGTTTGAATTTTATGGGAATAACTCATATATATGACAAAAATCACGTGCTCACAGAAATAATAAGGTAAGGGACTTAGGGTAAAGGAAAGGGTATAGATTAGGAAAAATGATATTGTATAGCCGCTTTCAAAATAGTAGCGGAATATATATGCATTTTGTATGTTATATTAATCTACACAAATAGGTAATTACTCATTTTACAAGTGTCTATAATTTAGGGGTGTGCATTCGATTTATCGATTCGATTTTGACCCTTATCGATAATTACTTATCGGTTATCGATTTGTACATATGCTTATCGTTATCGTTTCAATAAAGTTTCGATTTTTTTGATTTCGATTTCGATAACAAATAATCGATTCGATTTATCGATAAACCGATTCGAATGCACACCCCTAGAAGAGATCATATAGCAAACATGGCTATTCAGATTAGAAGACATGTAACCTAACATAAGTGAAATATCTATATTATCCTTGTTTTGCATTTTAATACCAAAAAACACACACGTCGAAACTCTAGCTCTTCTATTATATATATAAAAACTAATTTTAACCTTGCGAATACAATATATTTTTACGATGAAGAAGATTCGGATAAACTCCTTTCACTCTCCGACTCCGCCATGCGGTTTAGGGATGTTCAAACCGAACTGGAAAATCGCACCAAACCGACCCCGACTAAATTTGGTTTGGTATTAGGTGAAAAAAATTCAAACCAAATAGACATATAAATATATAATTTAATATATACATTTAAGACTTTATATGAAATTTTTTTAAAAAAATATTTGAAAATATTTGGGATCTTCTCATGAAATAAAATATTTAATATAACTATGAAGTGCATTCATTTTTATTTACTTTAAATAATGGGTTGTATCACTTTGCATCAAGTATTATTAAAATGCATCAATCATCTCTTTGTTATTTCATTTTCATATTGTCAAGATTTCTTATATCTTTTTTGAATTTGAAATGGTATTTCGATAATTTAAATAGAACATACCATTATATAAGTATCATATTGATTTTATGTATAATTATTAAATTTGATTAACCTTGAAGCGTACATCAACGAATTATTATTAGATAGACTAAGAAAATAACTATCATACGTTACTAAAATAATTCTCCCATAAGAATATTTTAATATATCATATGTTTGTCAATTTTTTAATTTTTACTAAACATATATTCATTTATCAAAACTTTATATATAACTTCAAAAAAGTAAGAATGAAATAACATTAATGTAGCAAAAGCCCTGAAAACCCGGAAAACTGAATCAATCTAAGCCGAAATAGTTGGTTTGGTTTAGTTTGGTTTTGACAAATTAAAATCGAACCAACCCGATTCATGTACACCCCTTGTCTCCACCCCCCACCTCACCCCCACCCAACCCCTCAGTTAACTAATTAGATGAATATTCCTAGTCATAGAGGAGTGGACTTTAGCACACAACAATAGAGTTGTTAATTATTGGAATAAGATACATCAATTGATCTGCATATAACTTTCCTGGTTGAGGTTCTGAAAGGTCAATCTTTCTTCGCTTAGCTCTTTTTCTTCACCAATTATTTATTTGGCATTGAATTAAGCTTCGGTAAGCATGGATACCTTTTGGAAATGGCGCTTTTTTATTTTATTTTATGTAATACATTATGTGAAAAGAAGTATATATCTCGCAAATGAGTCGCGTCAAACTTAGAAGGGTAAAAAACATGTCAAAACTGAGTCATGCATCAATATGTTCAAAATTTGATTGGATTAAAATAAGTTGGATCAAGATAGGTCAACTAATAAGTCATAATCCAACCTAACTAATATGCTTCAACCTCTCCCCTCCTATTTTATTTTTCCTTTTGAAACAAAAAAATTAATCATACAATAATTTTAAAATATTACATATACCCAGTGTGAGAATTTGACTTTACATGTCTAGGTTTAGGTTGCATTTTGATCCGCTGGGTTACACTCTGATCCGTTTTGACCCAATAATTTGAAAGGTTATTTCGAGTTCAACCCATTGAATCAAGTCTAACAAACAACTCTTTTCCCCATCTGTTTAAACTTTGAAAAGATTATTCAAAAAGATATTAAGTAATATACACGGATAGTCTAAGAAGTTTTTACACCATTAGGTCAGTAGCGGCTCAACAGAGTAGGTGGCCTAAAGCCAAATCTTAACATGAGGCCTTAGACATATTTAATAAAATTTTCATATTTTTCTTTTTGACGTTTATTTTTTTGTCTTTGCTGCTAATTATTTATTTTATGATCAATTTTTATAGAGCAATTTTTATGAGGTTCGGTTAATTTTGCTACTTCCTCGGACAGAACCAATATTTTATTCCACTCCAAAAATACAAGTGAAATAATACTAAAGAAAGAAGATACAAATGCCTTAAGAAGATAAAAAAGCAAATGAGAGATGTGTTTAAATCTTGAATATTAGGCCTTCTTTTATAGGATGAAATTCTCCCCAAAATGAAGTACCCCACCGATGTGGGATGAACTTTTGACATATTTAACAATAATTTATAAACATATAAAAAAAGGGTAAATTTTGGGGCCTCCTATTTTTGGGGGCCTAAAGCTTTGGCCTTAGTGGCCTGGGGGTTGAGCCGGCACTGCATTAGGTCACTTTTAATTTAACTAACTTGTTTTATATTTAAGATTATAAATCTTATATTTTAAAAAGACTTACTTTAGATATTCTTTGGATGATTTGAAAGTACAAATTATTTTTCACACTGACAATATATATGACTTAAGATCAATCAAAAATACGATGATTTTACCAGCTCCACAAAATACTTCTACTACTCATACCATGGTCTTTCAGCCAAACTAAATATTTTATGTACATATCTTTAGAATTGCTCTAATATAATCTGGTGGCACACAAGCTCAAATGAAGCTAAATGGTGAACTTGATTGAATGTTGAGTTTTTTTTTATTTTTACCTAGGATCAATTCCTACTAAATATATTTTTAGTGGTGTACCCATACTGTAAAAATCCTAAATCCGCCTCTGCTTTGGACTACCATTTTTCCCATTCACGTTCGTGTTTTTACTTCACTTCCACATACTAATAGTGTTAAAATAAGATATACAATATAATGTGTAACTTTCAATGACCCGAACAATCGTTTTGAGCTCTAGCGCGTCGTTCAGCGGTTTGAGGCCTTGAGCAGCTTCACTTCAGGTATTACGACTTATACGTGTGGTCGGAATTGGATTTTGGGAAGTTCAGAGTTGATTCGGAGGGAAAATTCTAATTTCGGAAGCTTTAAGTTGGAGGAATTGACTAAGGTTTAAATTTTGAGTAAACAACCTCAGAATCGGAATTTGAAGATTCCAATAGGTTCGTATGATAATTTTGGACTTGTGCGCATGTCCGGATCGAGTTTTTTATGACTCGGGAGCGTTTTGGCGCATATTGTGAAAAGTTAGCGTTTTGGAAGAATTTCATAAATTTGAGTTGAAGTGTATTTTAATGTTATCGATGTCCGTTTAGGATTCCGAGCCTTAGAATAGCTCCATATGATGATTCTAGTCTTAATAGCGCGTCCGGATGTGGATTTGGAGGTCCGAAGGTCATTTCAGGGTCATTTGGCGAAAGTTGAAAATTTGAAGGTTTTTTGGGAAGTTTGACTGGGAGTTAACTTTTTGATATCGGGTTCGGATTATGATTCTGGAAGTTGGAGTAGGTCCCTAATGTCAAATGTGACTTGTGTGCAAAATTTGAGGTCAATCGAACGTGATTTGATAGGTTTCAACATCAGATGTGGAAGTTAGAAGTTCAATATGCTTGAATCGATGCACAATTCATAGTTTTGATATTATTTGGTATGATTTGAGGCATCGATCAGGTCTGTATTATGTTATGGAGCGAGTCAATATGATTGGACGGGGTCCTAGGGGCCTCGGGTGTGTTTCGAGTGTGTTTGGTTGTATCGCGCTGTTATTTAATGTTTCAACGTCGTATCTTTTGGACATAAAGGGTACCATATTGAGATAAAGAACACTAATTTGTGATTGGATTGAAATATTAGATCCGTATTGTAATTGCGGAGTCATAGCAATAAGAATCATCAAATTCCGATATTGTATGAGAGAGTTATGCTCATTTCCGTGTCGGAAAAAAATGATGGTTTCTGGTGCGGACTTTGTTCTTTGCGAATGCGAAAAAGGAAATTTGGGTTGACAAGTCAACGGAAGAATTTCTCTATGCAAATGTTTTCCCGGGAACGCGAAGAAGAAAAATTGTCTAGACAATGTTTTAAACCGAGAATTTTAGTATTTTGGGCATATCTT
This sequence comes from Nicotiana glauca, assembly GCA_026770625.1. Taxonomy (NCBI): domain Eukaryota; kingdom Viridiplantae; phylum Streptophyta; class Magnoliopsida; order Solanales; family Solanaceae; genus Nicotiana; species Nicotiana glauca. The sequence goes on from MU703290.1 coordinate 65,160, forward strand.
GATTCTAGAGCTCCGTTTGAGGTGATTTTCACGGTGTTTTCTTGTCTCAACAAGGGGGTAAATATATGAATTTTATTTTGATGTTTATCCATGATATTTCTGTTGGTTAATATTTTTATTCGTGTTTGAATTGTAGAAATTTGGGTTTTGAGCCCCGAAGTTGAGAAATGGTAAATCCTTGATCTGATGGTCGATTCGTGAACAAAATTGGATGATTTTCTAGATATAGACCATATGAGTTATGGGTAATATTTATTTTCAATAATTTTCGAAATCCGGGCACATAGGCCCGAGGGTTAATTTTATTAACTTTTCGAGCGGAGTTGAGAATTGTTATAAATTAATTTATTATGAGTATTAGAGAATATTTTTATTGGTTGCACATTGCTTGACTAGTTTTGGAGATACGGGCACCAGTTTGAGGTGTTAGAGAGACTTTGGAGCCGGTTATGGAACTTCAGAGCAAGGTAAGTCTCCTGTCTAACTTTGTGAGGGGGAAACTACCCCTAGGTGATGTATTTGTTATGTTCTACTTGCTGTGGGGGACTACGTATGCACGAGGTGACAAGAGTCCGTACATAGCTAGAGTCATGTTATGTCCGGGTAGACTTATGTTCCCGCCATGCTATAGGTGTACTATTTGAGTTGGCCCTCGCTTATTAAACTCCTTTATTTTTCGTTATAACTTGAGACTAGACTTTCGTAGAGTGATAGACTTGGTATTGTAGGGATTTGATGAGTTTCATCATTAGCCATGGAATAACAGTGTTCCTCTTACGGATTTCTCCCGCACTATGTGTTTTCATCGAAAGGTTTTCCTTAAGAATTATAACTCACACGTTTATTCGTGAGCGGGCTCAAGGACCCGTTAAAGCTTCTTATTCTAATGGGATCGGGTCATTCTCCTCGGCAGGATTATGTACCACATTCTCATGGGAGCGGGTTGTTCGCCTTGGCGGTATAATAGATGCATCTATGGTTCGTGCAATTTGTCCTTTGGCAGTGCACAAATTATGATGGGATTGGGCCGTATGCCTCGATATTTCTATAAAATACTCTCATGGAATCGTACATAATATTCGACAAGAAGTTAGTGTATCTATGACTCTTCCTGATTTGAATTACGAGGACCTACTCGGTGAGGTCCATTATACATATATATATATATATATATATATATATATATATATATATATATATATGCTCCAATTTAGGAGGTAATTGCTAATTGACAGCTTGAGTCTATTTTAGAGAGGAGGATGTATCACGTATTTACACTTGTTTATTTTTGTGTGTTTTCTCTGCCCCATATCTGTTTACTCTTTATTGTAACTGTCTTATTGTACCACTAGTAAGTGTCGATGTCGACCCCTCGTCACTACTTCTCTGGGGTTAGTCTAGGTACTTACTGGGTATGCGTTGATTTACGTACGTATGCTACACTTGCTACACATTTTTGTACAGGTACATTTATGTCTGTTGGTCTTTTGGGTGTAGAGGCGCGGATGATTGCAGGGATTTACCGTGAGCTGCATTTTGTGTTACAATTCCCAGCCTGCAGAGTCTCCATCAGAGTTATTTATGTTCTCCTATCTAATTTGTATTTCATACAGATGTTGTATTTTATTATATTTTCTAGTTGATACTCATGCACTTGTGACACAGGATTTTGGGGGTGCTTACAGGCTTTTCATTATTGTAGTTGTGAAAATATTATCATTAACCTTGCAAATTCTATTTCTTACTATTTAATTGATGAAAATTATGATTTCAAAAATTCTAAAATGAGTAATTAAGTTAATCATTCACTGTTGGCTTGCTTGATGGCGTTGTTGGGCGCCATCACGATCTTTAGTAGATTTTGGATCGTGACAGCTTGGTATCAGAGGGTTAGGTTCACTTAGGTCTCACGAGTCATGAACAAGTCTAGTAGAGTATTACGGATCGGTATAGAGATGTCTATACTTTTCTTTTAGAGGCTACAGGGCTGTTAGGAACACTTCCCTTCTTGATTCCTCATCGTGCGATTTGATTCCTTTGAGGCTCATGCCTTTACTTAACCTCATACTCAATTTCATGCAATGTGAGGCGCTTGTTATCAATTGGGAATCAAGGAATCGTAATGGTACTATAGACGTAGAGCAGGATGTTTCTCTCTGTGCACTTTGGCAAGTTATTATTGTCTTCTTGTAGACGAATGTTATGTCATTTCAGCCCAGTAGCTGCATTTCTGATGGTTTTGAGGCTATGCACAGGTTGCTGTGATATTCATCAGTTGTTATCCCACAATATTTATGTAATGGTGCGGTGCTCGTTTATGTGCCGACACAGTGAATGACTTGTAAGGAGGTTTTTTTTTCTCAGTGCATGATTCAGAGGTTCAACATTTTATTTTAGCGGAGGGAAGACAGTCGTTCTATGAATACTCAGGCTTTGGTTGATGGAATATCGAGACTTGGTATTTCGGGCGTGGTGGAATTCTCAATTGTGATGTAATGTCGTCGTCTTTGTTGAATGCATTAAGGTTTGTCAGTGTTATGGTTTTCTTTGACTTGCCTTCAGGGCAAGAGGTTGTGAAATAGTGCCTAAGAAGCGGTTGTTAGATATGGCAGGTATATGTTGGCTTCAGAATCAAATCATCATATCTAATGTTGTTGGATCGGGAAAGATGATTTTCGATGAGGCTTAGAGTTGGTAGTAATTTATCAGATCAAGTGCTACAGTGATTAATTCTGCTTTGAGGTTGTATTTGGGCAACAGAAGATAAGGAAGGAATGGCGGAAGGTGTCTCGCGGTGATTGAATTAATAGTAGGTCAAGTATGGAAAGCAGAGGTTGAGAAGTTTCTTAAATGAGATGGTTTAACCAAAGTGGGAGAGTGGCAGAGTAGCATTAGGTTCTGTGGTAAGATAGCTACACGCCTTGAGGAAAGTTTAGAGCAATTTAGGAATCATGGTGGGCAGTGACTAGGTCCACGGATTTTATTTGGATGTAACATGACTTCGAGTTTGGAATGTATTTTTGGACTTTTAGTTGATGTCAATGGGGAAGAAGTAATCTTGAAGGGTCCCATGGTTATGTAATTGTAGATTCAAGCTAAGTGGGGGATCCCCACTGTCTACGATTGGATTCCGTGGTTGTCTACTTGTGCGGTTTCTGGTTATCGGTGTATTGGTGGGTTATTACGACTAAGGAAAGAAAACATCACACTACAAAAAAAACTGGATTTAGCTACGAACATCGTCGCTAATCTGTCGCTAAAATGCTCATTGCTAGTAGAATCTTTTGATAATCCGTCGCTAATCCGTCGCTAAATGAGATTAGCGATGGATTTTTCTGTTTAGCTACAAATTTTGTCCATCGCTAAACCCTGGTTTATTAAGTAGTGTCAGTGGTAATTTGAGCAATGGATTTGAGGAATGTGTGATATATTTGGCCTTATCGATTCATGTTCAGGTTTTGGGAAGACTCAGAGTTTATGCTTCGTGTGGATGTGATATACATGGAAATAAATTTTATCGGTTGCTTCTTTGAGAGGGTGTTCATGTGATAGCAGGGCCTTGGAGTTTGATTATATTCGGGAATAAGTCAGAGTGGGTGACTCTCAACAACGGTCCTAGTGGGTTCAAAAATTAAGGTGCGGGTGCCTAAGGATTTCGAGTACGTGGTATGGTTAAGTATCGAACTTTTGCAGTGGATTATGAAAGAGATTTGGAGTGTTCTATGTTATTATCGGTCTGCGGTGCAACATTGGGAGAAATGGGAGAAAATAACTTCGGATTCGTATAGGAATGATCAAAATGGGTGAACTAGTTGAAGATGCGAATGTGCGCACAAAGAGGGTATGAGATAGTTCGTGGGTTTTGAGACAACGTGGTGTCGTGAAATAGGGTTACTCAGGATGAGTGTGGATTGAGTTCGTTATATTTTGAATGGAGCTATTATTATTTCTAAGGAAAGTCCAGAGTGAATTAGAAGAAGTTGGTTCAGTCAGCAATGGTTGACCCGGCATGATGGTGGCAATGATCAGTTCCCTCAGCATGTTAAGTTATACAGGTGATTTGTGTCGGTACGTACGAGGCTTGACGACTGCTGTAATTTGATTTGTTTGGAGGCATTCGATTATTATGGCCTGTTATGTGTAGATGGATCCCGGAAGAGTTATGGTGGTTTAGACCACAACTTGAGGTTGGTGTTTTCTGCGGTTATAGAAATTCAGTCTCGTGTTGCAATGGTTCTCCTGAAGTAAGTTAAGTGAAAGGTTTCTATATAATGAAGTGTTTATTCCACTAGTAGTTCAATGGTTATGGTTAATACGTGTTTTATCGCGTAGCGGTATGATGGGTGCAGTAAGCAGCATGAGAATTAGAAGTTGAAGGTCAAGGTCGCGGTTCGGTATTGGCAAGAATGTGATGAACTCGGATGAGTAGGAAGGAATTCAGACATTTAGCGTAAGCTATTATTTTCTTTAGCAACGCCTGAGAATGGTGTCTCGTGTAAGAGGATTTGTGTCCTGATTTGCGGATTCTCGATTTTCTTTACAATATTAGTATGGCTGTTGGTATAGATGTGCAGACTTGTTACCTGGTGCGGAAGGTCGTGGGAGCGTATCCCACGGGAAGATTGTATAAGTGTGACATGTAGTCACTTGATTGATTAAAGATTGAAACCAAGTATGGAGATTGTGGTACAATTGCTAATGTGAGAATTTATGCCTGAAGGGCACTCTACTCATTTGGTCGTGGACTGTGACAGTTTGTTCCGGATATGATGACTGTTCATGTGTGTCATGGGAAAAGGTTATTGTGGATCCTTGAAAGGTTATTAGCCCAGTACGCTATGATCAGAATCAGTTTGAGGCATGTGGATGGATCTAGATGTGAATGTGTGCTCTATATCAGGCCGGATGTGTTCATTTCATCATAGCATTGTTTACGAAGGAGTCTTCAGACTTTGGACGTTATTTTTGTCGTTAGCTATTTCGTATAATCTCTATTGTGCCATGTGGGTTGTGAGACTGTTTGATTATTCTCACACATATTTAGATCCCATATAGTTTTTGGTATTGTAAGAGCTGTATGGATCTCGAGATGCAGGTCATTTATTGCACCTTAGTTTTGCTTGGTTTTAGTAGCATACGACACTATCCATCTCCCCAGAATTTGTATTTTTCACTTGGCGTGCTTGTGGCTGATATTCGACATTTCGTAGGTATGTGCATTATGTTTTTATGGGTATTTACTTATTTATTGTTATGTGCGGATCGGGTGGCGCGCTGCTAGGGGTATGCTATTTGGATCGAGTTGCACGCCGCAACGGTATCATGGTTGGATCGGGTGGCACACTGAAATGGTATCAAATGTGGATCTGGTTGCACGCTGTAAAGTGAGATGTTGAGCACGGTTACTTATATTTATTTTTGTGTATCTTGTTTCTTGCCTCTGAGAAAGGCTCCTAGTATTGATGGCCGTTTTATTCGTTACGTGGGCTGGATAGTTCTTTTCCAAGTTTGTTTTCCTTATGTATCACATTCGGGTTTGTAGTTTGTTGGTGCATTGTGGCATCATATGAGATTTTTGGCAGTGTCTGAGATGGCTTATTGCCTGAGCGGCTTGTACTGGGCGAGACGAGGTTATTGGGCCTGGGGTCAATGCGATCAAAGTTAGGAAGGTTATATTAAAGAGCAAATATCATTATTCAGTTCAGAATGAGGTAATGGTTCTTATCAGGAGGAGATACTCCATGATAAGTGATTCGGCAGGTGGTTATGAGTTTCTACAAATCTCTTCCATCGTGGCAGTATTGCAAGAGTTGGAACATGGATTATATGTGTTATGACGTATACTACGGGCTTCGGGTCAGTGGAAATTTCAGCTGTTGTGCTTGGGGGATATTTCCTTGGGCAAAAGAGTTATGTGGTGTATGGTGTGATTTCAGCAGAGGAGCATGGTCATATTGGGTTCAGTGTTTGGTGATTGATACACTGTTCGTGTGTTAGAATCTGCTATCGTGGAGAATTCTGGATGTTGGAATTTGATTCTAAAGCTTGTTAGCTAAGATAGCAGGAAAGATCTTCAGCCTGGCTTGAGCTAGCGTGCTTAACTGGGTTGTGGTGGCATGGGTAGGTGCACGAGGTGTTAAACAGTGATTTTGGACCACTCTGGAACATTTCTTAGCACGTTCGAGGACGAACGCATGTTTAAATAGGAGAGAGCGTACTGACCCGACCGTCGTTTTCAGATCTAGCGCATTGTTCAGTAGTTTAATGCCTTGAGTAGCTTTACTTCAGGTATTACGACTTGTACGTGTGGTCAGAATTGGATTTTGGGAAGAGTTGATTCGGAGGGAAAATTCTAATTTCGGAAGTTTTAAGTTGGAGGAATTGACTAAGGTTTGACTTTTGAGTAAACGACCTCAGAATCGGGATTTGAAGGTTCCAATAGGTTCATATGATGATTTTGGACTTAGGTGTATATCCGGATCGGGTTTTGGATGATCCAGGAGCATTTCAGGGCTTATTGTGGAAAGTTGGCATTTTGGAAAATTCTCATAAATTTGGGTTGAAGTGTATTTTAACGTTATCGATGTCCATTTGGGATTCTGAGCCTGGGAATATCTCGGTATGGTGATTCTGGTCTTAAGAGCGCGTTCGAATATGATTTGGAGGTCCGTAGGTTATTTGGCGAAAGTTGGAAATTTGAAGTTTTTTTTGGGAAGTTTGACTGGGAGTGGACTCTTTGATATCAGATTCGAATTTCGATTCCGGAAGTTGGAGTAGGTCCATAATGTCAAATGTGACTTGTGTGCAAAATTTGAGGCCAATCGAACGTGATTTGATAGGTTTCAATATCGGATGTGGAAGTTAGAAGTTCAATAGTTCATTAGGCTTGAATCGATGCGCAATTCGTAGTTTTGATGTTATTTAGTATGATTTGAGGCCTCATCGCCTCGATCAGGTGGGAGCGGGTCGGTGTGATTGGACGTGGTTCCGGGGGCCTCGGGTGTGTTTCAAATATATTTGGGCTGTATCGCACTCTTATTTAATGTTTCAATGTAATTTCTTTGGACATGGAGGGTAACATATCGACAAAATGACCTTTGATTTGTGATTGGACTGAACCATTAGATCCGCATCGTAATTATGGAGTCATAGCAACAAGAATCATCAAATTCCTATGTCGTATGAGAGAGTTATGCCAATTTCCGTGTCGGAAAAGATTGTCGGTTTCTGGTGCGGACTTTGTTCTTCACGAACGCGAGAGAGGTCCCGTAAACGCGAAAAAGAAAATTTTGGTTGATCGGCCAACGAGAAGAGTTTCTCTACGCGAACATGAAGGTTTTACTGCAAACGCAAAGTATAAAAATTGCCTGGACAATGTTTTAAACCGAGAATTTTTAGTATTTTTGGCATATCTTGAGTTTTAGAGCTCCGTTTGAGGTGATTTTGGTGGCTTTGTTCTCATATCAACAAGGGGGTAAATATATGACCTTTATGATTATTTATGTTAGTTATTATTTTTATCCGTGTTTGGATTGTAAAAATTAAAATTTTGAGCCCCAAAGTTGAGAAATGTTAAATCCTGATTTGAGGATTGATTCATGGACGAAATTGGATATTTTTTGGATATAGACCATATGAGTTATGGTAATATTTTTTCAATAATTTTCGAAAATCGGGCACGTGGGCCTGATGGTTGACTTTATTGACTTTTTGAGCGGAATTGAGAATTATTATAAATTGATTTATTATGAGTATTAGAGTATATTTTTATTGGTTGAAATTGCTTGACTAGTTTTGGAGCGACGAGCATCAGTTTGAGATGTTAAAGAGGATTTTGAGCCGGTTATGGAACTTCGGAGCAAGGTAAGTCTCCTGTCTAACTATGTAATAGGAAAACTATCCCTAGGTGATGTATTTGTTATGTGCTACTTGTTGAGGGGGCTACATACGCATGAGGTGATGGGAGTCCGTGCGTAACTAGATTCATATTCTGTCCGGGTAGACTTAAATTCCCGCCATGCTATAGCTGTGCTATTTGAGTTGTCCCTAGCCTATTAAACTCCTTTATTTTTTATTATAACTTGAGACTAAACTTGCGTAGAGTGATAGACTTGCTATTATAGGGATTTGATGAGTTTCATGATTAGCCATGAAATAATTGTGTTCCCTTTACAGATTTGTCCCGCGCTATGCGTTTTCATCGAAAGGTTTTCCTTCAAAATTATAACTCACACGTTTATTCGTGAGTGGGGTCAATGACCCAAAACTCCTTATTCTTGTAAGATCAGGCCATTCGCCTCGGCAGGATTATGTACCACATATCTCATGGAAGCAGGTTGTTCGCCTCGGCAGTGTAATAGATGCATCTATGATTCGTGTCGTTCGACCCTTGGAAGAGCACAAATTATGATGGGATCGGGCCGTACGTCTCTGCATTTTTATAAAATATTTTTATGGAATCGTGCATAATATTTGACAAGAAGTCAGTGTATCTATGAGTCTTCCTGATTTGAATTACGACGACCTATCTGGTGAGGTCCATTATATACACACACACACACACACACACACTCTCTCTCTCCGGCTGAGGAGGTAATTTCTAATTGAGAGCTTGAGTCTATTGTAGAGAGGAGGATTGTATCACGTATTTACACTTGCTTATTTTGTTTGTTTTACTCTGCCCCATATCTGTTTACTTGTTATTGCAACTGTCTTATTGGATCACTAGCTAGTAAGTGTCGATGTCGATCCCTCGTCACTGCTTCTCTAGGTTAGACTAGATACTTACTGGGTACGTGTTGATTTACGTACTACACTTGCTGCACATTTTTGTGCAGGTACATTTATGTTTGGTGGTCTCTTGGGCATAGAGGCGCGGATGCTTGCGGGGACTTACCGTGAGCTACATTTCATGTTACGGTCCGCAGCCTTCAGAGTGTCCATCAGAGTTATTTATGTTCTCTTGTCTAATTTTTATTCTAGACAGATGTTGTATTTTATTATATTTTCTAGTTGATACTCATGTACTTGTGGCACCAAGTTTTTGGGGTGCTTACGAGTTGTTCATTATTGTAGTTGTGAAAATATTATCATTAACCCTACAAATTATATTTCTTACTATTTAATTGATGAAAATTATGATATTAAAAATATTAAAATAAGTAATTAAGTTAATCATTCATTGTTGGCTTGCCTAACAGTGGTCTTGAACGCCATCACGAATTTTAGTGGATTTTGAATCGTGGCATAACTGTCCATAAAAAGAGCGATTAAGTTAAGTTACATGCTACAAATGACTACTAAGTTTGTAGTATATTCTATTTTTAGTGACTAAAATATATATATATTTCTCTAAAAAGTATATTTGCTTTACATATGCAAACTAAGCACATACATCTTAACGCATACAACTCCACTCGGCTGCTTGGGTGAAAAGTGGGTAAGTGATGGAATATATACATCTTATTTATATACATCACACAGGATATGTCATATGCAGAAAGTCCACTTGCTTTAAAATTTAAGTATTACTTTAGGAATTATAATTCGAAAGTAAAACGCACAACTCAATATATCACATCAAGAACTATCACTATAAGAAAAAGTAGTCCATATTATATCGTACAAATCTGTTCATCCAAAATTACAAATACAAAGGCAATTATTCCCCCAATTTCATTATATGTAACATTTTTTTTCTTTTTAATCTGTTTAAAAAAGAATTAAAAAGTAATTTAATTTTAAATTTTTATTTTATCTTTAATGAAATAATTTAATTATAGCATGTTGTAGACTGCAAATTTATATTAATTTTTTTTTGAATTTCATGTCCAGTCAAACTCTATCACACGAACGAGAATGGAGGAGTACATATCTTAAAGAGCTTCACGGCTGCTGAAGGTACTAAAAATATTCTTAGAACATGTGTTTTAAAATACGTCATGACATTTATATGACCAAATAAATTTTTTAAAGTTAGTGAATTTTTCAAATTTAAAATAGTGCCTTTTCTTGCAGGACAGACTAAAAATATAAGTGTCACATATAACACATCATGGAGTGTGTATTTTTCAAAAGAGACAGTAAAAATATAAAAATTAAACATATAATATATATCATTTATATCAATTTATTGACTCTTTAAATCTTACATCCACCTTTGTCAACTACCCCTAATGATGTTTAGGGTCAGGTCCTCCGGGGCTTAACCGATTCACATCATACTTGATTATAGCATGTCTCAATCTTTCCCTTAATATTTCTTGGGCGGTTTCCATCATTGTCTCCCGTCTCCTTTGTGAAAATAATGGCTCGAGCGGGCGACTTTTAAAGGCAGGACATGAAAGCAAAATAAAAATGAAGCAGAACCAAAATTTAAAACTAGCCATTCTTTGAGATGAAGTTTTTAGAAAAAAGGACCTTATCTCCATCCGTCTCTCTTGTTCGACTAAGCCCCTTGTAAATGTAGATGTTTATTAGGATGTTTGGAGTTTATATAGGCACTTGTGATCGTAAACTAAATTTCATGATATTTAATTAAGGCTAGGCGTCAAGTAGCACAACTGCACTAGTATTCGGCGAAGATGAAACATGCCACTTGATAATTAGATCATCAGTAATTCAAGTGGGAGTTTATTTTAAGTTGCTAAAAAAAAGGCAATTCGGTGTCCTAAACATTCGCTATGTGCAGGATCCAAAGAAGGACCGGACCACAAGAATTTATTGTGTGCAACTTTACTTTATATTTTTGTAAGAGACTATTTTCACGGCTCAAACCCGTAACATCCCGATCATATAATAGCAACTTTATTAGTTAGGCTAAGGTTCCTTTTTTCCAAGTTGCTACAAAATCCAAAAGGTGAAGATGCAGTGACATTTGCTTAAGACAAAATTATAACTCAAATCTATTATTGTATTCACTTCTTTTACGCCATTTGACTCCCAAAAAATAAAAAAAGAATCAGCCGAATATATTCATGCGCCTTTTTGTTCTTTATCATATATATATATATATATATATATATACACTTTCGTGCCGCCTCTTAAGTTTGTTAAAACGAAGTCACAAGTCATAATCACACGTTAAACCAATGCATCTCTAGATTTGTGATGATCTAATCATACCATATTGCCAAAGGACAAAATATGCATAAGATAGTCCACTAGTCAAAATATAAAAAAGTAAATACACTAAGACATTATATCTATGATATATACATACAAAAATAATTTTGACCTTGCAAATGTGATGTAATTTTACGACGAAGAAATTCGGATAAACCCTTTATTTTCTCTGAACCACCAGAGACGGATCTAGGATTTTTACAGGACGGGAGCACAATATTCTGCTCAACCAGTGCCCCTTAAAGGCTTTTAGTGTTCAGGATGTCAAATACTTTAAATTAACCATTTTCAAGATATATACCTATACAAGATTTATGTCGAAACTTACGGGCATGATAACCTCTCACTATAACTTATTGGTCCGCCTCTGGAATCCACCATTCCCCACCCACCCCTCAGTTCATTCATAAGATGAATATTCCTAGTCATAAAGGAGTGGATTTTAGCACAACAATAAGGTATCTATTGGTTTATTTTTCTTTTTTTTCTTTTTTCCTTTTAGGTGGTTATTCGCTTGAGACTATTGGAACTACGTCAATTGATCTGCATATAACTTTTCCCGTTGAGGTTCTGAAAGGTCAATCTTCTTAGCTTAGCTTTTTTTTATATTCACCAATTATTTATTTGGCATTGAATTAAGCTTTGCTAAACATGGATACCTTTAGAAATGGCGCCTTTTATTTTATTTAATATATAAATGATAAAATATCCTCCCCACCCATTAGGGTATGAGAGCATGACTATGTGAAAAAAGGTAAATGTCTCGCAAATGAGCCGTGAACCAATATGTTCAAAGTTTATTTGGATAAAAATGAATTGAACCGATATGGGTCAACTAACGAATCATAATCCTACCGTCAACGTGACTCTCCCTTTTTTTCTTTTTCCTTTTGGAAAAAAGTTAATCATACATTATTATTCTTATATTATTACATATAACCACTGTGAGAATTTAACCTTATATGTTTAGGTTTAGATTACATTTTGATCCGCTGCCTTACAGTCGTTGATCCATTTTGACCCAATAATTTGAATGGCTATTTCGAGTTCAACCCATTGAATGAAGTCTAACAAACAAGTCTTTTTCCAGTCTGTTTAAACTTGAACAGATTATTCAAAAAATATATTAAGTAATACACACTGATGGTCTATGAGGTTTTTACACCGCCGGGTCACTTTTGATTTACCTAACTTGTCTTATTTTTAAAATTATACATTTTATATTTAAGAAGACTTACTTTAGAAATGATTTGATAGTACAAATTATTTTCCACATTGACAATATATATGACTTAACATTATTCAAAAATACGATGATTTTACCACCTCCACAAAATACTTCTATTGTTTTACCATGGTCTTTCGGCCAAACTAGAATATATTTTATGTACATATCTATCACGACCTCAAAAACAACCCGGTCGTGATAGCGCCTATTATGGAACTAGGCCAGCCGACACATTCCCAAAATAATTTGACATTTCAAAATAAAGATGTTTTTAATCTATTAATCACTAAAGCTTCATAGCATAAGTCTAAATAACGAAATCTGGAAAAAAAATAAAAGCCCGACATCGGGGTGTCACAAGTCATGAGCAAATAATACAATTGTTCCGAAATATAATAAGATGAAAATAATCTGGAAATCAACTACTAATATGAATAGGGAAATAGGAAGGAGAAGGGCAAGACTGCGATCTCTATGCAACTACCTTGCCAACTTCAAAATATCCGCGACGGATGAAAATCAACGCTCGCTAGCATGTCCAGCAACCCCTGGATCTGCACACAAGGTGCAAGGAGTAATGTGAGTACGTCAGCTCAATAAATAATAAAGGTAAATAAAGATGAGCAGTAGGAAACACATAAAATCCACATCACAAAAACTCAGTAAGTTCAACATGCTTTCAAATCAGTATAAAAGTCAAATCCTCTCGTTTGAAAACCCAGTTTTTCAGTACAAATCATTTGAAGAAGCTTTTCAACAGTTTCAACGGAAGCTCAATGCAATTTAAAGTAAAAGTGAGGGAAACCATAACTGCCCCTCGGGCAAAACATAGTTCGTATACAGCCCCACGGGAAACATGAATCATAAACTGCCCCTCGGGCATAACATAGCTCAGAATCAGCCCCTCAGGCACACCTCACAGTAACTTGTAAGCAGCCCCTCGAGCACAACATGAATCAAGAACAGCCCCTTGGGCACAACATAAATCAAGAACATCCACTTGCGCAAGACATCATATCACTCACTCAGGGTACTCGCCCTCACTAGGGGTGTACAGATTCCGGAGGGGCTCCTACAGCCCAAGCACGATAACAAGCCACCTCGTGGTGTAAATCAATCAGGCCATCGGCCTCATAACAAGCCACCTCGTGGCATAAATCAATCAGGACCTTGGCATCATAAAATCATGAGTCAGTAACAACATGCTGCGGCATGCAGCCCGTTCCCATAAATATCCTCAGAAAAATAGGTCCTCGGCCTCACTCAGTCATAAACCTCTCAAGTCACTCGGGCTATCAGTAAAACAGGGTGCTCAGCCCAAAATATCATTTTTATGCATCAAAACAAAGTAATAAAGACTGAGTTGTGATATTAGTAAAATATAGCATGACTAAGTACAGATCTTAAATCAAAACAGTAAGAAAATAATAAGAAAAAGGCCCCTACGGGTCCAAACAGCTTTGGCACGAGGCCCAAATATGGCATTCAACCTAAGTTATAGAAATTCTTTCTAAAACACATAAATATCATATAGTTTTCAGTCAAATACGCAACTTAATAGTTGCTACGGGACGTACTAGTCATAATCTCCAATGGTGCACGTCCGTACGCTCGTTACCTAGCATGTGCGTCACCTCACAATAGTGAAACAATGTGAAATCCGGGGTTTCATACCCTCAGGACAAGATTTACAATTATTACTTACCTCAAACCAGTCAAATCCCTACTCTGCTACACCCTTACCTCTGGAATCGGCCTCCAAATGCCTGGAATCTAACCGAAAACAATACAATATGATCAATATAGGCCAATGGATCAATTCCAAAAGAAAAACTATCAGTTTATACCAAAATCCCGAAATTCATCCAAACCTGGCCCCCCGGGCCCACGTCTCGTAATTCGACAAAATCACAAAATTAGAAACTCCTCTCACTCACAAGTCTATACATACCAAAACCATCAAAATACAACGTCAAACGGCCCCTCAAATCCTCAAATTAAACTATCCAATTTCAAGCCCTAGTCCCCTCAATTTCTTCACCAATTTCCACAAATTTCATGTTGTTGCGGCCGAAACGCACACGCAAGTATATGTGATCGTCAAGTAATAAAGTGACTAAAAGTCAATGTCGAATCCACGAGGACTTGTGATTAACTATTAACTAAATTAGACTATCCTAACTATCTAAACAAGAATTAAACCTAGAAATATTTGATTCTAAACTAATTAAATAAAAAAATATAAATAATAAACATTCAACAGAGGAAGATCAGATTTTTATGGTATCAATGTAATGAAAACGATCTAGGGTCATGAGATATCTAATATTCCTATTCTATTCTTCAATTGAATTGACTAATTAATTTATCTGGTTTATTAGTTGACAGGGTTAATATTGCTCATAAGAATTTGTCGAGTTCTTACTCTCCTATTCAAGCTAACCTAACTCCTATATGTCTATGGAATTAGAATCAACAAGAACGCATTTATAATTTCTGTAAATCAACCAAGAAAGGCAATTAGGTATATGTCAATCCTAATCGCGATCCGTTCCCCGATGCCCAGGTTCAAGAACTCGCTCTACTCAATCCTATAAGCAATCTAGAATTCCCACTTTTGAGTTCAATTCTTGATTCGTAGATAGTATTCAATTGGTGATCAAGAAATTAAATAATTAAGCGCAGGATTGAATAAATAAACTAATATGATAAACTAAGAAATCAAAATCAATATCCAAATAACAATATTCATGAAGAACCACAACCCTAGAACATAAAGTTTAGCTCCACATAGACATGGTAGAAAAACAATAAATCATACAAAGAAACATAAAAATTACAAAGTTTGGTGGAAGAAAGATGAAACCCAGCCTCCACGGCAGCTTTATACTCTCCCTAGGTCGAATTCCCTTCAAAAGTATGTTAGATGACTTAAAAGGGGCGTTTTTGGCCTATATATTGCGTACAAAAGTCATGGGCCAAAGTTTTCCTAATCCTAGTCCGAATTCTCTTCAAGGATTGATGCTGGGGTTGATTCTTCGAATCCACCTCTTCCTTCGCTTCTCAACTTCGCATGCTATGGGGATGCTTCGCATCCACCCTTTGTTCCTCCATCTCAGCTTTGCCCAGGTGCGGATGCTATGGAGATGCTATGGGCTGACTTCACTGCTAAGGGTGTACCAAGTAACTTTCTTTCCAAGGTTGGATGCGACACATCCACCCTCTTCTCCTCTAGTTGGAGCACCTTTTCTTCATATTTTTGCTCTCCAAACATCCTAAATCACCACACACAACTCAATTAGTCATAAAACCCGAAATTGAACCATGTTGGGCATTTTTAACACCAAATAGCAAACAAAAAGCGGTTAAAACATGAGTGAAGTAATATCAAAATATATAGAAATATGCCCAACATCACATGCCTAAACCACTGAAATTTACCATAATCACAAGTATTAAGTTCAAATAACTTACCTCAATGAGTACCCCCTTGATTCCCTCTTCGAAACCCTCTAAAAATCTCCAAAATCAGGATAAAAATGGTGAAAAACACCCAAAATTCGTGAAGGGCTTCCTTAAATACCTTCTACCCAAGCATCTCGCACCTGCGGCCCATTACCCGCATATGCGGTCAAATCAACCACATCTGCGATTTTTACTTAACCGCCCTTTTTCGCATCTGCGATCCAATACCTATACCTGCGGTCTCGTAGGTATGCTCCTCCTTCTGCACCTGCGGTTCTTGGCTTCCTTAGCCTTGGCCGCTTCTGCAACTGCTCTCCCACTTCTGCGAACCTCGCACCTGCGTGCCCCACTCCGCAGGTGCGGTTATGATAGCTAAAGGAAATCTTTAGCACTTCCTCAAATCCCATCCTTGATCCGTCAACCTCCCGAAATCAACCCGAGGCCCTCGAGACCTCAACCAAACATGCCAACAAGTCACATATCATCATTCAATCTTATTCAAACCTTTGGACACTCAAAACAACATCAAAACACCAAATCACCCTCGGATTCAAGCCTAAGGATTTCCAAACTTCCAAATTCTGCAAACGATGCCGAAACCTATCAAATCACCCCCGAATGGGCCAAAATTTTGCACGGACACCAAAAATGACACTACGGACCTATTCCAACTTCCAAATTTCTATTCTTACCCCGATATCAAAATTTCCACTACCGATCGAGAAATGTCAAATTTCAATTTTGCCAATTCAAGCCTAATTCTACCACAAGCCTCCAAATCACATTTCGGATGCGCTCCCACATCTAAAATCACCTAATGGAGCTAACCAAATCATAAAAATCCAAATTTGAGATCGAATAATAAAATGTCAAAACTTGGTCAAACCTCTCAAATTTAAAGCTTCAAGCTGAGAATCATTCTTCCATATTTGTTCCAATTAACCTGAAAACCAAAACCGATGATTTATATAAATCATAATACATCATGCGGGGCTAATCATTCATGAGAACCGGTGAGCAAAGTGCCAATGCTCAAAATGACTGGTCGGGTCGTTACATCCTCCGCCACTTACACATATGTTTGTCCTCGAACATGCCTAGAGTTGTTCCGAAAACCATCAAATAGCTGTATAACCTTACCATGCACATACCCGGGGTGATCCCACATCACCCTATCCCATATAGGTTCGATCACACAACATAACTGGAATTTCATAATTCACCCTAGCCCCTAACATTATAACTAAATTTCCACTTCCGAAATTACCTATAAGATCAGAATCTCGCATCTACACCCTGAATAAGTCTAAACATGCTGTATCAAGGCATAACCATAATTCAAGATGAAATCACATGATATACCACACAACTTTAACACTTATAGCGATAACTTCTAATCACAACAGCTTCTCAAATAACCCAATACCGGTAATAAACCTCTTATCAAACAAAGACTCAGTCCAACACTTTCGCATACTGCCAATGATAAAGGAAGCACGTAGAAATCATCATCATTCCTCCGATCAACCAGTCATGGAGTTCCCTCTTTGTCAGCAAGACTGTAGTAAATTTCTAAGCCGAATTCTGATATTATCCTTCCAACATGCTTAAATAGAATGTGATAGTATTCATTTTAGGTTCAATGACCTCATCTCATCCAACACGACTACTCTGGATTGGGTTGTCAAGTCTCGTCAGCAAACGAACTTCACCAAAGTATTTATACTCGACATCAAGCCTTAGACAAACATACTTTGATCGAACCAAAAATTCTCTCATTATTTGACTACAAACAAACATTGTAGTTCTCTAAGACCTGCTGTGTTAAAAGTCAGAAAAAAAAAAAGAGAATAACACTAGTGAGGCATTGTATCAAAAGAGACGAGTGTCATAGGAATTGAGCTATCACATCATTTTCATTGTACTCGAAGAAACGCAATTACTAAAGAGAACTCCCTTACAACCCAAGGGGACTGGACTAGGATTCACATTGAATTCGAACCAGTATAAAATTCTGGTGTCTTTAATTCCTGCACTTACTTTCTTTGTTTTATATTCTGATATTATAACTGTTAGGTTATTGCATCTAGTCGACTAACTGAAAAAACAATCTACTAATAGAGATTAAGATTAAAAATATATAATTTACCCTCCCTCCCCTTGTACTTTCACCTTCGGGTTAGATTCGTGTATTCTTTTTTTACAGTGTGTGATGTGTTCTTAGCATCGTGTAGAGGTGGTACTGGTGAGCTGGCAGTACAACTCTCTCATTTGGGTCATTTTCATGATTTGAGTACATTTGGATTGTTGCTTTGAGGTGCACAGATTGCACAGATTCTGTCTTTAGATTGAGGAAATTCATAGCTTTCCTTCTATAATTGTTGATGTTGAGGATTTACTCCTGGATTGTTGGTCCTTCCAGAATGAGCAGCTCAGCTAATCTTCTTATAAAATTTTTGATGCTTTTTGACTAGTTCAATCTTCTGGATTGAATGTGCTGGCCTTGATTGATGCCTTAAGTTTAGGCTTACTTGATTCTTTCCATCGCAGCTGTCCATGATTTCATAATCTTTACTGATTGATTTCTTTCCTTAGGCATCCAGATTGGCTTTAACAATCTCGTAGTATCTACTTGATTCCTTGATATTCTCTAATTGATTTCCTGCATAGATATATTATTTTTATCAGTAAAATTAGATCTAACAATCTCCCCCTTTTTAATGATGACAAAATAATATATATGTATAAACAACAATTGACTTCCCTGTGTTTTACTCCCGCTCAATGTATGCAGTTGACAGGTTCATGGTACTCCCCCTCAGTTCATGTAGTTGACTAGTACATGGTTGGAGTCGACTCCTGCCATGGAGGATGCTACTTTTGCCACAGTCAACTCTACATGTATACAGATACAACGTATACTCTTCTCCCCCTTTTTGGCATCAACAAAGAGGGAACAAACCAAGAACAAAATAGAATATATAGCATTAAGCAGCAGAGTTATAGTCTAAACAGAAACACCTAAAGCAAAAAAAAAAAAAAACAGAAATTGCCCAATGGCTGAGATAACAACCCAAAAATAGCACAGGAAAAAAAAATTATCTTAAGCAACCATATTAATGATGCATAAAATAGGTAAGAGTGTTGCAAATGTCCTCCTTTAATTTTTCAAAGCTAGCATTGGCTGAGATTCTCACTCCATCCATCCTGTCATGAATCTCCCTGAAAGCTTTGATAGCATTCTCCCCATCTCTTAGAGCAGCAACTCTTATCTTTGACACATCAGACCTTATTTCTTTGGAGATAGCATGAATGTCACTAACAATAGACTGAGTGGTTGTGAGGTGATTTTTGATTTCAGAGAGTTGAATGTCAATGGCACGAAGCTTTTTACCAAGATCAGGATTACCAGGGCTGGGATGAGAGGCAAATGGTTTAGGTTTGAGCTCTATAGGAGCATGCTTTACATCACCTTCGTGCTTCTTAACCTAGGAGCCCTTCACACTCACATATCCTATACTTGTAAAGGATCTAGAATTGTAAGATTTTGAAATAGTGATAAAGGGATAGTCGAACAGGGAAATTTGATGAGCTTCTAGGATGTGAGTGATGGCAATGCCATAGGGTAGACTGGTGGAATCTTCAGCACTTTCAATCATGAAATTAATGACCCAGGAGGATAACTTGACTTTGAGTTTGGTCTCAAGGCAGTATAATAAGAAAGCATCTCTTTGAGAGAAGGTTGAAAAGGAACCAGTGCGGGGAAGCAAAGTAGTTGCTATAATGTGAGCCAGGACTCGAGTTTCAAAACTAACATCACTGGGACCTAACTAGTTGGGAAGACAGTTAGAGGGACACTCACTAATACACCATTTAGCTTGGTCAAAGGAAATTTCAAAATCATCGGGCTAGGTGTTTTTGAAAAGCATAGGAAAACCAGAACGTCTACATTGAAAGAGTGAATCAAACAGGGCACAATCAAGAATAATGCGCTTACCTAACACTAAGGATTCCAACCTGTCAAGTTCACTAGAGCGGAGATTAACATAAAACATATTTACCAGGGGTTCATAAACCTTAGGTGGAGAAATAGAGAGGAACTTAGCCCACCCTTGATGAATAAAGAGATTTTTTACCTTACAATTTAGGGCTTCCATGTCGTTAAGGTCGATTACTCTTCCATGAGCAATGGGCTTGTCCTTCAGAGCAATGAAAAAAATCCCTATTTGGAGAATCCCAAAAATTTAGGTCATATTCTAGAGAGTCAGAAAGATTAATCTTGGATTTCTTTAGGGTAGAGGAAACAGGGGGTCTTCCATAGGTCGTTTTCCTAGTGATCAGACAAATCTCCCTGTGAAGAATCAAAATCCTTAGAGTGGTCGGACCCTAGGTCTACTTGTTCTGGGGGGCATAGAAGGGGGTTTTGCTTTGGAGCGGGTACTTTATCTGGTGGAAGTGGATAGGTTCCTGGGTTGTTTGGCCATTGAAGGAAAGTGGTTTGAGCGGAGCTTTGGAGAAGGGCTTTCTAGATGATAGGGATGAACGTGATTGAAAGGGGTTCTCCGCCTTAAGAAGAGAACGTTATGACGGTTGATTACAGAAAAGGAAAAGGCGTCAATTGAAGGGACGTGATGATTGGCATTCCAACTTTGAATGTCGAACTGATGTGAAAGAAGAAGAAAAGAGAGGGAAAAACGGAGGCGTAATTAATGCATGAGTAAAGGACAATCATTAAACCTACAAAAGTAACTGTAGTACACATAGCTCCTATAGGTTATTGGTAAAGCAAGTAATGCCAAGTAATTTTCTTAAAACACAAAATCTATCCTCTAATAATGGCTTAGTAAAAATATCTGCTAACTGATCAGTAGTTCCAACAAAAGATATTTCTATGTCTCCCTTAAGAACACGATCTCTAATAAAATGATGCTTGATATCTATATGCTTTGCTCTAGAATGATGCACAGGAATTTTTGAAAGATAAATAACACTTGAATTATCACAAAAAATTGTATAAGTTTAAAATAAAGTTCATAGTCACCCAGTTGATGGGACATCCACAGCAATGGTGCACATCATTGTGCAATTGCAATGTATTCAGCTTCAGTGGTAGATAATCCAACTGATGCTTGTTTTTTTACTGTTCCATGATATCAATGCCTTTCCAAGTAATTGACATGTACCACTTGTGCTTTTTCTATCTTCCTAATCACATGCAAGGTCAGCATCTGAAAAACCTTCTAATTTTAAAGAGTTAGAGCGAGGATACCATAGTCCATGAGACAGTCCCAATGAGATATCGAATGATTCTCTTCACTGCAGTCAGATGAGATTCCTTAGGAGCTGACTGAAACCTGGCACATTTACGCACACTGAACATAATATCCGGTTGACTTGCCGTCAGATATAGTAATGATCCAATCATTCCACGATATTTAGTTTCTTCAACATGGATTCCATGTTCATCTTTGTCTAGAATTGTTAAAGGATTCATTGGTGTGCCAATGGATTTTCCATTGCTCATGCAAAATTTTTGAATCAGTTCCTTTGTGTATTTGGTCTGACATATAAAGGTTCCTTCTTCATATTGTTGAATTTGGAGTTCAAGGAAGAATGTTAGCTCTTCCATCATGCTCATTTCGAATTCACTTTAGATAAGATTTGAAAATTCCTTGCACATAAGAAGGTTAGCACTGCCAAATATAATATCATCAACATAAATCTGAATAATGAGATTACCTTCTAATGATCTTTTAATAAACAAGATAGTGTCTACTTTACCTCTTGTGAAACATGATCGATAAGAAAAGAACTGAGTCTATCATACCAAGCTCGTGGAGCTTGCTTTAGTCCATATAGTGCCTTAGTGAGCTTGTATACATGGTAGGGAAACTTTGAATCTACAAACCCAGGTAGTTGTTTCACGTATACTTCTTACTCAATAAATCCGATCAAAAAGGAACTTTTGACGTCCATCTAAAATAACCTAAATCCTTTAAACAATGCATATGCTAGAAGAATTCGTATAGACTCCAAGCGAGCTACTGGAGCGAAGGTTTCGTCATAGTCGACTCCTTCTTGTTGTGAATATCCCTGAGAAACTAGTCTGGCTTTATTCCTTATGACTTTTCCATCCTCGTTCAATTTATTTCTAAAGACCCACTTTGTTTCGATTATAGAAACATTTTTAGGTTTGGGTATCAGTTTCGACACTTGATTTTTACCAAACTGATCTAACTCTTCCTGCATTGCTTGAACCCAATTTGAATCTTTTAGAGCTTCCTCTATTTTCTTTGGTTCAACCTGAGAGATTAATTCTAAATTTGCTTTCGTTTTGAGAGCTCCCATGGTTTTCATTCCTTCATTTGGATCCCCTATGATGAATTTTGGAGGATATTCAGGCTCGCTTCTCCATCTATTTAGACGTACTACATTCGTAGTCGACTCGATTGGATGATTTGGTATAATGCTACTGATTTTATTAGTGGACTCTATCGTAGCAGATATATCAGTTGGCTCTTGAGATTTGCTTGTCTCCTGAATTTCTTGAGCTTGATCTTCATCACATGCAGTAATTCCTTTCTCATCCAAGGGATTATTTTTATCGAATATAATATGTACAGATTCTTCCATATATAATGTGCATTTATTATAGACTCTAAAAGATCTAATATTTAACAACTATACTAGAAAAATACCTTCATCACTTTTTGGATCGAATTTTCCAAGGTTGTCCTTACCGTTATTGTGAATAAAACACTTACTTCCGAAAGGATGGAAGTAACTGATATTGGGACATTTACCTTTCCATAATTCATAGGGAGTCTTCTTCAAAATGGGCCTTATGAGACATCGGTTGAGAATGTGACATGATGTACTTACTCCTTCTGCCCAAAAATGATTTGGCAGTGAATGATCTTGTAACATGTTCTTGCCATATCTTGGAGGGTTCTATTTTTCCTTTGTACAACCCCATTCTATTGTGGTGATCGTGGTGCAGAGAAATTATGAGTGTATCCCTGATCATTACAGAAATCTTCAAATGCTCTACTTTCAAATTCTCCTCCATGATTACTTTGAATTGTTGAGATCAGATATGCCTTTCCTCTTTCAAACTTTTTGCAGAAAACCTCAAATTTCTTAATGCTTCATCTTTATGAGATAAGAAAATTACCCAAGTAAAACGTGAATAATCATCGACAATAACAAAAACAAATCTTTTTCCACCTATACTAGCAGTTCTAGTAGGCCCAAATAAGTCCATATGAAGCAATTGCAAGGGTTTAGAAGTAGATACAATATCTTTATTTTTGAAAGAGTTTCAGGTCTACTTACCAATTTGATATGCATCACAGATATGAGTTCTAGAAAAATTCAGTTTGGGTAGGCCAATAACTAACTCATATTTGGACAATTTTTCTATCAAATGCATGCTAGCATGACCAAGTTTCCTATGCCATAACCATGGATCATCAGACATGGACGTTACGTAAATATGACCATCTATCTTTTCAAAACCATCAAGGATATAAACATTTCCATACCTTTTTCCTGGGAGGGCTGTTTTATCGATTCGTCTTCACTAGCATAGCCTATTTTCTTAAATTTTACCTTATATCCTGAGTATAGTTGACTTATGCTCAGGAGATTGTAGTTGAGTCCATCGATGAGATAAACTTTAGTGATGTCATAGTTATTATTGAAGGGAATTGTTCCAGTACCAATTATTTTACCTTTTGAGTCATCCCCAAACTTAACACCTCCTCCATCAATTTTCGTAACTTCTTTGAACAGATATTGTCACATGTCATGTGACTGGAACACGCACTGTCTAGGTACCATTTTCCTTTGCGACTTATTCTGTGGTGTTCCTCACTTGTTTCACCTCATGCCATGAAATAGTTCTCATTTTCATCTTTGCCTTCGTCATCCGAGGTGTCCTCATCTGTTCAGCATCCTGAGGATTTGTTCATCTCATTTTCCAGAATCGTCATGAAACAAAGATTTGCTATCTCTTCATCTTCTAAACTGTCTTCATCACTACAACTTCCAAAAAATTTGTTCTTTTTAAAGCCTCTAAAAATTTTTCTTTTTAGTTCTGGGCACTCAGCTTGAATGTGTCCAAATCTTCCACACTCATAGCATTTTCCATCATTTTTGTCCTGTTCGTTGTATTTCCTGGATCGTCTGGGCTGAATTCTTCCTTTCTTGTATTTCAGAATCTTCTCATTAAGACATCCATGTTTCTTGATAGCATAGCAATCTCTTCTTATAGAGCTTTAGGATCATCATCGATTTCATTTTCAGCTATTTCAGTCGAAGCCTTAAATGCGATTATTTTCTCTTTTTCTTCTTGACTAGTCTTCTTGAGATGCGTCTTTTCAAAGGCTATGAGTTCTCCTCGTAGTTCATCCTATGATAACTTGTTTGGATCTTGAGATTGAAGTGTGACTACTTTGGTCTGCGAAGTGGTTGGCAGGCTTCTAAGAATTTTTCTGACTTGATCACCACTAGTATATGACTTGCCAAATGCCTTTAGATCGCTAATTATTTTGCTGAACCTGGCAAACATCTCTTCAATAGATTCTCCTTCTTTCATGGAGAAGAGTTCGTAATCATGAACTAGCATGTTGATATGTGTTTCCTTTACTTTGTTGGTTCCTTCGTATGTAACCTCAAGCTTGTCTCACATTTATTTGGCTGTGTCACAGTTAGAGATTTTCTCATATTCTTCACCACTTATAGCATTGTGAAAAAAATTTCTCGCTTTATTGTTATCTTGTAACACTTCCATTTTTGTATATGAATCTATATCTTCAGGATCAAATAAGTGGTTGAGTAGCAGCTGGTAAGGGATAGTTCCCCTTGTTGATGACTCCCCAAACGTTAACGTCATAAGCCTTGGCAAAGATCTCCATACGCACTTTCCGGTGAGAGAAATGTTGTCCATTAAAGTATGGTGGTCTAACTTGTGAAGTTCCTTCCTGGAAGAGAGCTCCTATGATAACTTGATTTGCAATGATCTTTTCTCACAAGTTGTTAAGCAAACTAGAATGTGAGCCTTGCTCTTATACCAATTGAAAGAACAAGAGGGGGGATGAATTGTATATTTTTAATCTTAATCTCTATTAGTAGACTGGTTTTTCAATTAGTCGACTAGATGCAATAACCTAACAGTTATAATAGCAGAATATAAAACAAAGAAAGTAAGTGCAGGAATTAAAGACATCAGAATTTTATACTGGTTCGGATTCAATGTAAATCCTAGTCCAGTCCCCTTAGGGTTATAAGGGAGTTCTCTTTAGTAAATGCGTTTCTTCGAGTACAATGGAAATGGCGTGATAGCTCAGTTCCTACAACACTCGTCTCTTTTGATACAGTACCTCACCAGTGTTGTTCTCTTTTTTTCTCTAACTTTTTACACAACAGGTCTTAGAGAACTACAATGTTTGTTTGCAGTAGAACAAAGAGAGGATTTTTGGTTCGATCAAAGTATGTTTGTATAAGGCTTAATGTTGAGTATAAATACTTTGGTGAAGGTCGTTTGGTGACGATACTTGACAACACAAGATATTTTATACTTGAAAAGAGATTGATTCTTTCCAAGAATAAGATTGCTTGCCGTTGCTCTTCCTTGATGGGAGGAAATTGATAGCTTTCCTTCTACAGTTGTCGATGATGATGATTTACTCATTGATTGTTGGTCATTCTGAAATTAGCAGCTCAGCTAATCTTCTTACAGAATCTTCGATGCTTTTTGACTGCTTCAATCTTTCGGATTGAATGTGCTAGCCTTGATTGATGCCTTAAGTTTAGGCTTGCTTGATTCTTTCAATCGCAGTAGTCCATGATTTCATAATCTTTGCTGATTGATTTCTTTCCTTAAGCATCCAGTTTGGCTTCAGCAATCTCGTAGTATCTCCTTGATTCCTTGATCTTCTCTAATTGATTTCCTGCATAGATATATTAGATGCATCATTAAAATTAGATCTAACAGAAGGATCATATCCCAACATAGCTTCGCTGCAATGCGCGACCCTATTCAAATACCGATCCACATGAAACACCTCAAGTCACCATGCTCAAAATCAACAACCACGCGCAATTTGATGTCTAGTACCAAAAGTGAATCACTATAACCACAGAGAGGCAAAAGACATAACACCACATGAAACCCGAAAGAACATAACCAATACACCATCCACCAAGAAATACCCAACATATCTTCCCACTCAAATTCTACTATAAGACCCCAATAGAGACGCACCAGATGTGCGTATAGCCAACAATCACAACTCCTCATAACACAGAGGAGTAACTCGTAGATCACTCCAGAACACGAATAAGCTCAATAACAATCGAATGGCACACCCCTCAACCATAGCAATTCGGAGTCAAAAAATCTGACCCGGTGCAGAACACACATCCATACAAGCCTACCAATGAACCCTAATCAAATCTGGTCACCCGTAATAGCTAAATTCCTTTCGGAAGTTTACAATGACTAAATCCAACACATACTAACCTCTGGCCAACCTTGGCTACATTTTTACAGTACACCACTACGAAATAATCTACCCACGAGAACTCTCAGTCTCCCAATCCATAGAACATAAGAATCACCATATCTGATCTCGACTCCACCGCCTTAATGTTCACACTTCGCCAATTACACGGTCAACCCACGAGGAATACTTTTAAAATTCTTCTGTGCACCATAAAGAAAAATTTTAACTCCCCCAGTCGATCAAACAAGAGAGTGCCGCAATACTAATGAAGTATCCATAATTCAAACACATCGCCCTTTCTGAAATGTATACCTTCATCAAACCACACCAATTAGTAATATCATTTACTTCGTCATCTGAAGCTGTCCATGCAACCTAGGAATTTATGACCTTCCTTTCCAAACTGAACTGTGACCTTACACATGCAAATCTCAGTCCTACACAATATACGGCATATACCCTACCATCCCATGATAAATATGAGAGCTTCATAATCCACTCCGATTTCACAAGCAACTACATACTCAACTAGCCAAGAACTTTTCATTTGATCCCATTTAGGAGAAAATCACTATACATCACGTGCTCCTCACGCCAGTAGACAATATACATCTCTAACCGTGGTAGAAACCTTTAAGAACTCTCCGAATCCCATTTGCACAAAACCAAACCGTCAGGACTGAATCCTTCTAACTCAACCAAGTTACGGAGGCTACCTATAACACAAGAGCATTACCACGAAATACCTGTAGAAACTCATTACCTCATAAACACCCAATGAACTAATCATACCCATTGTCATGCCGATCCAACATACTACCAAGTTGTCCTATGTATCTGAGTTCCTTCTGAATTACTTTCAAATTGATTCTTTTTATTTCCACAATACCATAATCCTCAACCAAAACTCACCACCCCTAGCACCAAACCACACCGCCCTAAGGCTCATAAGCCGTTGAATACTCTCTTAAATATCCCTAAAAGTACCACATTCAAAACACGCACCCTGAAAAGACTTCCTGTGAATCTAAAGACATTACCTTCACCTTCCTGATAATGATATATAGAATCCATAATGATATAGAAACGCCATAAGTCTTGACACCCTCCAATGTAAACCTCAGTTCTAGACAAATACACATCCTGAAGATCCCCAATTATTATATACAAATCTTGAATCCATTCAAACCATTATCAAGATTCATCCACTCTACTCAGGTTTCAATTAAACTAATCAAACGAACCGAACGATCGATGTCCCATTAGTACAACAACACCTAAGGAATAACCCATCATTCTAAGCAGCCGAGTGATTTCCTACTCCATACCCATTATATCCATTACAACAACAACTAATCAATCCAACATTTTCTCATATACCCTATAAAGCATAACACAACCATTATCCAAAAATTTCCTTTACTTGAGTCATCCTCGATCTCAAACTCTGTAAGCTATAACTGATCCACCGGTATACCTCAAACTGAACTCATATGACGCTTAGTCGCACAATCGACTAATCAATAACAGATTCCCCCACTTGGCTCAAAGCCACATGTCAAAACTCATAAAAACTTACAATGCCCATACTCTATTACTGCCATAATACCATAGTGCGATTCAACTAAATCCTTCATAAGCTCATCCAACACAAACCATCTAGTATTTCAAATCATCTACAAATCTCGCATTCACCCTCCTTGCAGTCATCCCACTTTCATAAGTGATCCCAAATCAAATTTCAAGACATATAACTCACTGGTAAAAGGGAACTCACTACAAAACAACATTGGGATCACACAACCCTCAGGGCACCCCGCAGGAGATAACCCGCCTGCTTCACCTCAAGCTAAAATCTCCTTATACCATTCCACAATCATAAACATCATGCAATCACTTGCTCTTCATAAGCCTGAACTCATATCACGACATGAGATCTACTTTACTCCCCAACTAGACATCATGAAAGATCCTTCAAAACACCCATAAATCGGGGCTATACATCAAATAAAGATGGAAATTAAACACTAAATAATTCTTCCTACACCTCGACCAAACACTTCTCATCACATTCAAATCATATGAACACATCTCGCAGTCACATCATACTCATCACGTAGTCATCCAGCCATCACTTCCACTAATAGGGATACTACCGAACATATAGATCCAAAATCACGTGCTCACACAATCAACACCTTAGTGCTCAAGCTACAGTCAAAACCCGGCCTCGAGTCCTCCAGACTGGCCCAATATTAACACATAAAAATCACATCTTGTACCTCATCTAGGGAATTACAAGCCGTCAATGCACAGCTGATACCGAGCGCTTATGTGCGCATACGAAAGCGTAGAAGGAATTCAAAGAGTTAAATTTCAAGCTGAATCAATGTCGCACGATAAGAATTCAAGAATGTGAAGTTTTCCTAAAGGTTCTGCAGCCTCTCAAAGATAAGTGTAGTCGTCTTCATACTGATCCGCAAGACTCTACTAAATCTACTAATGACCTGTGAGACCTATGTAACCTAGGCTCTGACACCAACTCGTCACGACCCCAAAACCAAACCGGTTGTGATGGCACCTATCATGGAACTAGGCCAGCCGACACATTCCTAAAATAATTCGACATTTCAAAATAAAGTTGTTTTTAAGCTATTAATTACTAAAGCTTTATAGCATAAGTCTAAATAATAAAGTGCGTAAAGAAAATAAAAGCTCGACATCGGGTGTCACAAGTCATGAGCAAATACTACAACTGTTCCAAAATATAACAAGACTAAAATAATCTGGAAATCAACTAGTAATATCTATAGGGAGATAGGAAGTAGAAGGACAAGACTGGGATCTCTATGCAGCTACCTTGCCAGCTCCAAAATATCCGCGACGGATGAAAATCAACGCTTGCTAGCACGTCCAGCAACCCCTAGATCTGCACACAGGGAGATGAATGTCTTATTCTTATGAGTGGCCTAGGGAGTAATGTGAGTATGTCAACTCAGTAAGTAATAAAGGTAAATAAAGACTGAGAAGTAGGAAACACATAAATTCTACATCACAAAAACTCAGTAAGTTCAACATGCTTTAAGATCAGTATATGAGTCAAATCCTCTCGTTTAAAAACCTAATTTTTCAGTAAAGATCATTTGAAGAAGCTTTTCAACAGTTTCAACAGAAGCTCAATGCAATTTAGAGTAAAAGTGATGAAAATCATAACTGTCCCTCGGGCAAAACACAGTTCGTATACAGCCCCATAGGCAACATGAATCACAAACTGCCCCTCGGGCATAACATCGCTCCGAATCAGCCCTTTGGGCAAACCTCATAGTCACTTGTAAATAGCACCTCGGGCACAACATAAATCAAGAACAGCCCCTCGGGCACAACATAAATCAAGAACAGCCCCTCGGGAAAGACATCATATCACTCACTTAGGGTACCCGCGCTCACTTGGGTTTACAGACTCCGGAGGGGCTCCTACAGCCCAAACGCTATAACAAGCCATCTCATGGCATAAATCAATCAGTCCCTCGACCTCATAATAAGCCACCTTGTGGAATAAATCAATCAGTTCCTTGGCCTCATAAAATAATGAGTCAGTAACAACATGCTGCATCGTGCAACCCGATCCTATAAATATTCTCACAAAAATAAACACTCGGACTATCAGTAAAATAGGGTGCTCAGCCCAAAATATATTTTTATGCATCAAAACGGAGTAATAAAGACTGAGTTATGAAATCAATAAAACATAGCATGACTGAGTACAAATCTTAAATCAAAACAGTAAGTAAATAATAAGAAAAAGCCCCAAAGGATCCAAACAGCTTTGGCACGAGGCCCAAATATTTCATTCACCTCAAGTTATATAAATTCATTTTAAAACACATAAGTATCATATAGTTTTCAGTCAAATACGCAACTTATTAGTTGCTACGGGACAGACCAAGTAACAATCCCCAACGGTGCATGCCCACGAGCTCGTCACCTAGCATGTGCGTCACTTCACAATAGTGAAACGATGTGAAATCCGGGGTTTCATATCCTTAGGACAAGATTTACAATCATTACTTACCTCAAACCAGTCAAATCCCTAGTCCGCGATGCCCTTGCCTCTAGAATCGGCCTCCAAACGCCTCGAATCTAACCAAAAGCAATACAGTATGATCAATATAGGCCAAGGGATCAATTCCAAACGAAAAACTATCAATTTATACCAAAATCCCAAAATTCATCCAACCCCCCCCCCCCCCCCCCCCACCC
>MU703292.1:6144-69273 GCA_026770625.1 Nicotiana glauca
ACAGGCGTACTAGTACGGTGTGGTTAAAAAATACATTTTCACGATGTTGCGATTCCTTAAAATTAAATAAGCGGAATACTAATGCACATAATTAAAAATATATAATTGAAATCAGATAAAAGCAAATACAACAGTTGAGCGACCGTGCTAGAACCACGAAATCCGGAAGTGCCTAACACCTTCTCCCGGGTTAGCAGAATTCCTTATCCGGATTTCTAGTGCGCAGACTGTTAAACAGAGTCATATTTTCCTCAGTTTGGGATCTAACTGGTGACTTGGGACACCATTAATTTCCCAAGTGGCGACTCTGAATAAATAATAATTGATCCCGTTTTGACTGTCCTTTAATTGAAAAAAACTCCTTATTATATCCTTCGCCGGGTGTAACCTGTAAAAGGAGGTGTGACAGCCACTGATCAAACCAGTTAGGTCCTACACATTTAGTGCACAGGTGTAGCATGAGTACGTCAATCAACGTGTACCCAGTAAGTATCTACCTAACCTCAGAGAAGTAGTGACGAGGGATCGACATCGATACTTACTAAAGGTCTAATAAAATAATATAATAAATTATAATTAAATGTAAAGCACAACAATAATAATGGGATAAAACCGTAAATCACATAATGTTAATAAAATTTTCTTTTAAGGATATAAAATTTTCTTTTAAGGATATAAATCTCTAAGTCTCGTATTTCCACCACAACTCAACTATATCAGGTGCCAGTATCATACGAATACGGAAAACACTATATGAAGGGCAGGGCAGCAGTGGAAGGATAGTCTCGTAAATAATCTGACTACTGGCGATGTAACGCACGATTATGCCGAGGTCGTTCGGCCCAACCTAGAATTATGTATACTATGCCGAGGGTCAAGCGGCACGAACCATAGATGCATCTATTATACAGCCGAGGTGTTCGGCCCACTCCACAAGAAAGGAAGGAGATCATCGAATTACGAGACACACACTTACAATACAGTACACGAGGCACAAAGTAAATAAAATCTTTACTGTTTCTCGAATAACTTGCCAACAACTCAAGGTGATAAAGCTATATATATATATATATATATATATATATATATATATGTGTGTGTGTGTGTGTGTGTGTGTGTGTGTGTGTGTGTGTGTTCTAAATCAATTTCAATTAGTTAAACTAGCAAAATGAGTCAAAACGGTTTAAATATTACATGATAAAGCCCTAAGTTTACCCGGACATAGATATGCTTTAGCTACATAAGGACTCACGCCACCTCATACCTATGTAGCACCCACAACTAGTAGCACATAACAATTACATCGCCTAGGGGGTAGTTTTCCCCTCACAAGGTTAGACAGGAGACTTACCTCGCTCCGAAGTTCCATAACCGGCTCCAACGCCACTCTAACACCCAAATCCAAGCCAAATGTTCCGAAACTAGTCAAACAATCACGGAAGCCGATAAAAATATACTCCAAATTATAATTAATTAATTCATAACACTTTTCAACTCCGCTCGAAAAGTCAATAAAGTCAACCCTCAGACCACGTGCCTGAATTTTGAATTTTGTTGAAGATAAACATTTCCCATAACATTACGAACTCAAATATATAATTTATTTCTAATTCCATTTCCAAAATCATGGTAAAAATCCAAATAATCAATTCTAGGTTTTTCTCTTAAAATCCCACAATTTTTATAAATGTTGATGTATAAATTCGTATATAACTCATGTATTTAACTAACAATATGTGTGAATAGCTTACCTTGCAATAGATGATGAAAATCTCCCCTTGAAGCTCTCCTAAAATCTCCCAAACCAAGAGAGAATGCTAAATGAGCGAAAATCCCGATTGAGCAACATATATTCTTCCCAGGTGTCTTCTCACCTGCGGGCACCCTAACCGCACCTGCGGCTCCGCTTCTGCAAAAAAATGTCCGCTCCTGGGGATATCACTTAAGACCCGACCAGCCGCACATACGGACCAAAGCTCGCACCTGCGAGGCTGCTCCTGCAGAGCCCATTCGCTTCTGTGATGCGTTCCACACCTCTCTATGTCTACATCTGCGGAGCCTCACCGCATCTGTGGGCTCGTAGACGCGAAAATCCTCCTCGCATCTGCGACCACTGACCTGCTCACCTAGAACTACTTCTGCGACCCCTTGGCCACTTTTGCAGTCTCGCACCTGTGGCCAAAAACCTTGCAGGTGCGATCACACCAGAAACCTTAGGCTTCAGCATGTCCTTAAGTCCAAAACTCGACCTGATTCTAATTTGATTTGCAAAGGAGGCCCCGGGGACCCCATCAAAACATACCAATGCATCCCAAGTCATGATACAAACTTAGTCGAAGCCTCACATGCTGAAAAACCTAAAAATTATGAATTGACGATCGAAACCTTTATTTAATCTTTCAAACATTCAAACTTTGCCAAACGCATCCGAATTGTACTTAAACATTTTGGAATGATGCCAAACTTCACGCACAAATCAAAAATCATGATACGAACCTATTCCAAGTCTTGGAACTCCAAACGAACATCGATAATATTAAAATCCACTTCAAACAAAACTTATGAAATTTTACAACTTCCAAAATGCCAACTTTCCATAATAGGCGCCGAAATGCTTCCGGACCATCTGATACTCAACTCGAAAATACGCCCAAGTCCGAAATCATCATACAAACCTTCTGAAATCTTCAAATTCCGATTTCGAGGGTGTTTTCTCAAAAGTCAAACCTTAGTCAATTCTTCCAACTTAAAGCTTCCGAAATTACAATTCTTTCAACTTAAAGTGTAAAGAAAAAATCTCACTGACCTAAATTCCGTTTTCAAGAACGCGAGTGTCCTCTCGTGAATGCGTAGCTTTCACTACCTGTGGCTTCATGGACGTGATTCCTACTAAGCGAACACGTAGAACAAACCCCTTGGGGTCCCAGCTATTCCATCTCCCATATATTGGTGAGGTTTGATCAGAAGTAAGGAAGAAGGAGGTTATTGAAGGAGGGATATATCATTTTGATAACAAGCCGCTAATAGTCAAAGCTTGAACAGCAGACATGGAGTTCACAAATGAAGAGCTCTACACAGTGCCTATATGGATACGATTTACAAGACTAGACTTTAAATACTAGAGCCCTAAAGGGTTGAGTAAAACAGGAATTTAGTAAGGAAGCCTCTTATGGTAGACAAGAACACAGAGAAAAAGACTAGGCTTAACTTTGCTCGTATGTTGATTGAGGTGGAAATGGAAGCAGAAATGCCATATAGCATTTGGTTCAGGAATGAGAAGGGAGCATTGATTGAACAGAAGGTTCTATATGACTGGAAGCCTAGCTTGTGCAAGTTTTGCAAAAAGTAAGAAGAGTATAGGAAGAAGAGGCCAACTGCAGTTCGAACTGAAACAAACCTAGCCAAAGAAGGGGAAAAGGAAGTTGAGGCAAATTCTAAAAAACAGCAAGCAGCTACAACTTCTAGTCCAACAGGACAGACTAGGAAACAAGAACAACAACCGGAGGAGATTGCCAAAACTCCCAAGAAGATGAATGGGAAAATGAAGAGCAAGGTAAATGATGGATGGATCACGCCAATGCATACAATTAAGCAACAATCACATAGCAATCAGCAGGCAGGTAAGCTAGCAAGCAACACATTTCAAGAATTGGCAGAAGCAGGGACAAGCAAACATTAACAAGTTGGTGGGACTAACACTGTGGGGGAAAAACTATTCCCAGCTTGGGGATATGGATAGTATAATTTGCTGGAATGTAAGGGGCCTTAGTGGGTCTAATAAGCAAAAGGAGGTTAAACTCCTTTGTAATAAACAAGAAGTTGGTTTGATAGTACTACTAGAAACCAAAGTAAAAGTTAATAAAATAGAAAAGGTAGAAAGTAGTATGTTTGGGGGTTGGAACTATGTAACCAACTTAGATAGGCACTATAATGGGAGGGTGTGGCTCACTTGGAGGCCAGATTACTTTCAGATTAATGTCCAAAGCAAGACAACACAAGCAGTTACATGCAAAGTACATCATGTGACTGAGCAAAAATCTTTTCCATTACTATAGTATATGCTTTCAACGATAGGGAGGAAAAGAAAGAGCTCTGAGAATACTTGAAAATTACATTGCAGGGGTGTCAGGAACCTTTGATCATCATGGGAGATTTTAATGCAGTATTG
The DNA here is from genome assembly GCA_026770625.1 of Nicotiana glauca. Taxonomy (NCBI): domain Eukaryota; kingdom Viridiplantae; phylum Streptophyta; class Magnoliopsida; order Solanales; family Solanaceae; genus Nicotiana; species Nicotiana glauca. Next base: position 10,313 of record MU703292.1, read on the forward strand.
AGATTGGATGACAGAGTAGGAGGTCTTCCTACTACTATAGGGGGAACAAAAGAATTCAAGGAATGTGTTGATACATGTGGTTTAATTGAAATGTCATAACATGGGAACATGTATTCATGGAATGACATAAGTGGAGATTAAATAATCTTTTCTAAGATTGATTGGGTGTTTGTCAACAGAGAATGGTTGTATAGAATGTTGGCATACAAAGCTACATTATTACCAGAAGGAGTAAGTGATCACTGCCCTATTAGTGTTCACCTAGTTAATGCTCCATTACCAAGGAAAAGACTTTCCAAGTTTTGCAATATATGGGCACAACATCCCAAATTCCCGGAGATAGTAAAAGAAGGATGGACTAGTTAGATAACGTGACGACCCGACCCATCGTCACATGAGTTACCGCCCTGTTTTCCCCATATTATATTTCTCTATGTTTCAGTATCAGTATTTGAGTTGATCGGATAGAATTGAATTGATTTTAGTTGGAAATGAGGCACTTAGCCTCTTAGAAGGAAGCTTGTTTTGGAAAAGTCAACCGGAAGTTGGCTATTTAGTTAGAGGGCTCAGATGTGAATTTCGGTAATTTGGTTAGCTTCGGGGGATGATTTGTGACTTAGGAGTACGATCAGAATTGGTTTTGGAGGCTCGGTGTAGAATTAGGCTTGAATCGGCGAAGTTTGAATTTTGGCGAATTTCGATTGATAGGTGAGATTTTGATCTGAGGGTCGGAATGGAATTCCGAGAGTTGTTGTATCTTTGTTAGGTGATTTTGGATATGTCTACAAATTTTTAGGTCATTCGGACGTCGTTTGGTCGGGTTTTTGATCGAATGCATATTGCGGAAGTTTTAAAGAAACTTAGGCTTGAATTCGATGTGATTTAATGGTTTAGCATTTTTTTTTGACGTGTTTTGAGGATTGGAACAAGTTTGAATAAGGTTGTAGGATGTTTTGGTGCTTTTGGTTGAGATCCCGGGGGTCTCGGTGTAGTTTGGGTGGTTAAACGGGAATTTTGAAGCATGTTGCAGGTCTGGTTTTTTTATGGCTTATGGTATTTCCGCATCTGCAGAAAAGGAGCCGCAGAAGCGGTTCCGCAGATGCGGTGTTGAGGTCGCAGAAGAGGTCCTTTGAGGGCTGGGCATATTCTGCAGAAGCAGAAGGCTTTCCGCAAAGGCGTACACCGCAGGAGCGATTTTCGACTGCAGAAGCGGTTTGAGGATTTATGTGAAGACCGCATAAGCGGTCATTTTGGTGCAGAAGCGGCAACCGCAGGTGCGGTTTAAGACCGCAGAAGCGGTCCCTGGAGATTTAAGTTAGACCGCATAAGCGGTCATTTGGGCGCAAACGCGGTGACCGCAGGTGCGGTAAAATAACCGCATAAGCGAAACCTGGCAGGGGTTTTAGTGAACTGCGTTTCACGATTTTTGAAAGAGAAGAAAATATTTTGGACTTCGACTTAGGCGGTTCCTTGGGCAATTTTGAAGAGAATTTGAAGGGGTTTTATTAGGTATGAATTATTAGACTTGGATTATGTTATTATGGTGCAAAAACATAAATTAACCACTGAAATTCGAGGAATTAGAGGGTAAAAATGGATGTTAGGGCTTGAAACTTAAGAGAGTTTAAATGTGAGTTTTGAAAGGGCAATTGAACTCTGATTTTAGTAAATTTGATATGTATAGACTCGTGGCAAGATGAGGAATCCGGCGATGTAAATTTTATAATTTTTCGAGAAGTGGGCCCAGGGTTCGGGTTTTGCCAACTTCGTGATTTTTGGTGTTTTTCGAGTCTTTTCGATTGGTTTATGTTTCTTTAGCCTATTGTAATGTATTCGTTGTGATTTTGACCAGATTCGACGCGCGAGGAGGTGGATTCGAGAGGAAAAGGCATAGTGGACTAGTCTTGTGGCCGGCTTGAGGTGAGTAATAGATGTAGATGATGACCTGAGGGTCTGAAACCCCGGTATATCACACTGTAATGCTATATTAAGGCGAGACACGTACTTTACGGTGAGTGCGGGGTCATTTTGATTGGAGGACTATGGCTTAGTCCGTCCGAGTGATGTTCATACTGTGTTATTGACTAGAAATTGATTGGTAAACATCCTACTTGGATTGCTATGAGCATATTTGGGTTGTGTGCCGATTATTTGGATCCCTTAGGGATTATTATCACCGTTTCTATGATGCTTAGCATGTTTTCATGATATGACTCCTGAGTTAAACACTATCTCAAAATGATTAGTAAATTTCTAAAGTTTTAAACACTTAATCAATAATTCCTAATAATTGGAGCTGAAAATGATAAACTTGACTGTGCCTGCGTGGCTTACATGCATATATCTGGACTGAGTGTGGATCGGGCTACACGCCGCAGTGAATGCTATGATGATATTGCGCTTGGGCTGTAGGAGCCCCTCCAGAGTCTGAACCGCCATAGTGAGCGCGGGTACCCAAATGGATCGGGCTGTACGTCGCAGCGGTCATGTGCATTGCATTGCATTCATGCATCGATATCTATCTGCGTTACCTGTCATTACCGGATGTTGTTCCATCGTTAAATGTGTAGAATTATTAGTTATAGCTTTACATTATGGTATTTTCGGGATTTCTTACTTTTATTCATTATATATGTCTATTACCACTGAGTTGGAAGTACTCACTTTACTCCCTGCACCATGTGTGCAGATTCAGGCGTCTCGGGAGCATAGTTGAGCTATTTGCTATTTTCCAGAGCTTCTCAGGAGTTGTCGAGGTAGCTGCCTGATGTTCGCAGGACTCGACTCCTCCCCTATTCCTTTATTATTTCCACATTTTTGAACATCAGTATTACTGAGGATTTATTATTTTGTTATCTTAGAGGCTCTAGACTCATAACCCTAGGCCTTTAGGAGTTTCATTGGCAGTTGTTATGATTTCCGTACTATTTCTGTCTACTATCACTGGTTGGAACTATATTATTTGATAAGTTAATGTTATAAACTGGAAATGGGTTGTGTGGTTGAGTTGTGAGCATTATATGGTCGGGATTGCCTAGCAATTGTGTTGGGCACCATCATGATCGGGATTGGGGTCGTGAAAAGTTGGTATCGGAGCCTAGGTTACTAGGCCTCATGAGTCATGAGTCGGTTAGTAGAGTCTCATGGATCGGTACGGAGACGTCTTTATTTATCCTCGAGAGGCTGCAGAACCTTTAGGAAACACTTCATATTCTTGAAACTCTTGTCGTGAGGCTTTGTTGTTCTAAGACCTAAATTTCTGTATTCTATTCTCTCGCAGATTGAGAGAACTCGTGCTACCGAACGTGACGTACGACCACTATTGCCACCCGCTAGAGGCCATGGTCGTGGTCGGGGTCGAGGTAGACCAATGAGAGCAGCACCTGCAGATCCACCAGCTGCCCAGGTTCTGAACCAGCCTCTAGCTGTAAATACTCCAGCAGCACCTGTTCAGGCACCGACAGTGCCCATTGTGATTCCTGGTCTTCAGAATGCTTTAGCTCAGATCTTATCCGTCTGCACTTGCCTGGCTCAGGCAGTCTCAGCCACTACTGCAGCAACTACTTCTCAGACCGGGGGTGGTTAGCAGAACCTCGCTGCTCCCACACCCGAGCAGGGTGTTCAGGGATTGCAGACATCGGGAGTAGCCCCAGCTCAGCCAGTCGCACTAGTTGCCCCAGTTGCACCAGTTGCCCCAATTACGCCAGTCGCACCAGCTCTATACTTTGTGGTTCCAGCTATGCCAGACAACGAGCAGCGTCGACTGGAGAGGCTCGGTAGGCTCTAGTCTCCGACGTTCAGTGGCACTGAGGGCGAGGATGTCCAGGGATTTCTAGACAAGTGTCAGCGTATGCTTCACACTGCAGGGATTTTGGAGTCGAATGGAGTGGCTTTTACTACTTTCCAGTTCTCAGGGCCTGCATTTACATGGTGGGAGGATTTTAAGAGGTGTAGGCCTGTTAGAGCAGCGCCCCTTACTTGGCAACAGTTCTCCACTCTCTTTCTGGAGAAGTATATACTGCAGTCTCGCAAAGAGGAGTTGCGTCATCAGTTTGAGTGGTTGGTTCAGGGAGACATGACTATGACTCAGTATGAGTTGAGATTTATGCAGCTAGCTCGGCATGCTACTTGGATGATCCCGACAGATCGGGAGAGGATTAGGAGGTTGGTGGATGGTCTTAACTATCCGGTCCGCATTTTGATGACTAGAGAGAGGGTTGTGGCCGCCTCATTTGAGGAGGTAGTTGATATGGCTCAAAAGATTGAGACAGATCGCCATCGGGAGCGTGAGGAGAGGAAGGCCAAAAGGCCTCGAGGTTCAGGTAGCTTCAGTGGTGCTCCGTCTAGGGGCCAGTTCCAGCGCAGCAGAGGTCGTTCCTTCAGACCTCCCCAGTTAGGTCGTACAGATTCTAGTGGGGTTTCTTCACGCCGTGGTCATCAGGGTTATCAGCAGGGTCAGTCTTCACTTAGTGCCCTTCCAGCTCAAAGCTCTACTCCTGCTTCTTCAGCCCAGGGTTCGTCTACAGTGAGGGGTTCCCTTCAGTCCCCTTCTCTAGCTCCGAGTCATTGCTACGAGTGCGGTGAGTTTGGCCACATGAGGAGACAGTGTCCTCGGCTTCATGGTGGACGGTCCCAGCAGAGGGATCAGCCCTTCTCTTCTACTCCATCTACTTCAGCACCATCCAGTCAGGTAGGGGTGGAGGTCAGACAGCTAGGGGCCGCCCTAGGGATGGAGATCGATCTAGCTGTAGTCAGGCTCGATTCTATGCTCTTTCAGATAGGAGGGACGCCATTGCATCCGATGCTGTTATCATAGGTATTATCTCAATCTGCCACAGGGATGCCTCTATTTTGTTTGATCCTGGATCTACCTATTCCTATATATCTTCATATTTTGCTCGTCATTTAGGTTCGACTCGTGGATATCTTGCCTTGCCTGTGCACGTATCTACCCCGGGGGTTATACTACTATTGTGGATCATGTATATCGATCATGTCTGGTGACTATTGGGGTCTAGAGACCCGAGTTGACTTGTTATTGTTGGTCATGGTAGATTTTGATGTGATTCTGGGTATGGATTGGCTATCCCCATACCATGCTATTCTGGACTGTCATTCCAAGATAGTTACATTGCCTATTCTGGGTGTTCCAAGGATCGAGTGGCGAGGTATGACTGATTATATGCCCAGTAGGGTGATATCTTTCTTAAAGGCCCAGTGGATGGTTGGTAAGGGTTGTTTATCGTATTTGGCTTTCGTGAGGGATGTCGGAGCTGAGACTGCTAATCTTGATTCAGTTCCTGTTGTGAGGGATTCCCTGATGTGTTTCCAACAGACCTGTTGGGCATGCCGCCGGACAGGGACATTGATTTCGGTATTGACCTGGTGTCGGGCACTCAGCCTATCTCTATTCCTCCCTATCCTATGGCACCAGCTGAGTTAAAGGAATTGAAGGAGCAGCTTCAGGAACTCCTAGATAAGGGGTTCATTCGCCCGAGTGTGTCGCCGTGGGGTGCACCGGTCTTATTTGTGAAAAAGAAGGATGGCACGATGAGAATATGCATTGACTACAGACAGTTAAACAAGGTGACAGTGAAGAACAAGTATCCACTACCCCGTATTGAGGATTTGTTTGACCAGCTTCAGGTGGCAAAGTTATTCTCTAAGATTGATCTCCGTTCAGGCTATCACCAGTTGAAGATTAGGGATTCAGACATTATGAAGACGACTTTTAGGACGAGATAAGGGCACTATGAGTTTCTAGTTATGTCATTCGGGCTGACTAATGCCCCAGCCGCGTTCATGCACTTGATGAACAGTGTATTTCGGCCGTATCTGGATTCATTTGTGATTGTGTTTATTGATGATATCCTGGTGTACTCGCATAGCCAGGAGGAGCACGCGCAATATTTGAGGGTGATATTGCAGAGACTGAGAGAGGAGAAGCTCTATGCAAAGTTCTCTAAGTGTGATTTTTGGATTAGTTTTGTGGCTTTTCTAGGACACGTGGTGTCCAGTGATGGTATTCAGGTTGATCCAAAGAAGATTTAGGCGGTGCAGAGTTGTCCTAGGCCGTCCTTAGCCACTGAGATTCGAAGTTTCCTCGGTTTGGTAGGTTATTATCGCAGGTTCGTTCAGGGTTTTTCATCTATTGATTTGTCCTTGACAAGGTTGACGTAGAAGAATGCTCCATTTGTGTGGTCGGATGAGTGCGAGGAGAGCTTTCAGAAGCTCAAGACAGCTTTGACCACAACTCCAGTATTAGTATTGCCATCAGCTTCAAGTTCTCACACGGTGTATTGCGATGCTTCGAGAGTTGGGATCGGATGTGTATTGATGCAGGAGGGTTGAGTTATTGCTTATGCTTCTCTTCAGTTGAAGCCTCATGAGAAGAACTACCCTGTACATGATTTGGAGTTGGCTTCCATAGTCCATGCTTCGAAGATTTGGAGGCACTACTTATATGGCGTATCTTGTGAGGTGTATACCAATCATCGTAGTCTCTAGCATTTGTTCAAATAGAAGGATCTTAATTTGAGGCAGCGGGGGTGGCTTGAGTTACTCAAAGATTATGATATTACCATTTTGTATCATCCGGGGAAGGCCAATGTAGTAGTCGATGCTTTGAGCCGAAAGACGGTGAGTATGGGTAGTTTGGCGTACATTCTAGTTGGGGAGAAGCCCTTTGCAGTTGATGTCCAGGCTTTAGCCAATCGGATGGTGAGGTTAGATATTTCGGAGCCTAGTCGGGTGTTGGCTTTTGTGGTTTCTCGATCTTCCTTGTACGACTGCATTAGAGAGCGCCAGTATGATGATCCACACTTTCTTGACCTGAAGGACAGGGTCCAGCATGATGATGCCAGAGATGTAACTATTTGTAATGATGGTGTGCTGCGGATGCAGGGCCGGATTTGCGTGCCCAATGTAGATAGGCTTCGGGAGTTGATATTGGAAGAGGCCCAAAGCTCGTGGTATTCTATTCATCCAGGTGCCGCGAAGATGTATCAGGATTTGAGACAGCATTACTGGTGGAGAAGGATGAAGAAGGATATTGTGAGTTATGTAGCTCTGTGTCTCAACTGTCAGCAGGTCAAATATGAGCATCAGAGGCCCGGTGGTGTACTTCAGCGGATGGATATTCCAGAGTGGAAATGGGAAAGGATTACTATGGATTTTGTGAGTGGCCTCCCTCGTACCTCGAAGAAGTTTGATTTGATTTGGGTGATTGTGGATAGGCTGACCAAGTCCGCGCAATTCATTCCGGTGTGTACTACCTATTCTTTGGAGCGGTTAGCAGAGATTTTCATTCGGGAGATTCTACGGTTGCATGGGGTCCCAGTTTCTATTATCTTAGATAGGGGTAAGTAGTTTACTTCCCAGTTCTGGAGGACTTTTCAGCGAGATTTAGGCACGCAGCTAGAGTTGAGCACAGCTTTTCATCCTCAGACAGACGGGGAGTCCTAGCGTACTATTCAGATATTGGAGGACATGTTGCGTGCTTGTGTTATTGATTTTGGAGGTTCTTGGGCTGAGTTTTTGCCACTTGCAGAGTTTGCTTACAATAATAGCTACCAATCCAGTATTCAAATGGCGCCGTATGAGGCCTTATATGGGAGACGGTGTAGATCTCCTGTTGGTTGGTTTGAGCCCGGCGAGGCTAGACTATTGGGGACAGAGTTAGTTCAGGATGCCTTAGAGAAGGTGAAGGTGATACAGGAGAGACTTCGCACAGCTCAGTCGCGTCAGAAGAGTTATGCGGACCGGAAGGTTCGAGATGTATCTTATATGGTGGGCGAGAAGGTCTTGTTGAAGGTTTCGCCCATGAAGGGCGTTATGAGGTTTGGAAAGAAAGGGAAGCTGAGTCCATGGTTCATTGGACCTTTTAAGATACTTAGGAGGATTGGGGAGGTGGCCTATATGCTTGCTTTACCACCCAGCTTGTCGGGAGTTCATCCGGTGTTCCATGTTTCTATGCTCCGGAAGTATGTTGGGGACTCGTCTCATGTGTTAGACTTCATTATAGTTCAGTTAGATGATGATTTGACCTATGATTTGGAGCTAGTGGCTATTTTGGGTTGTCAGGCTCGAAGATTGAGGTCTAAGGACATAGCTTCGGTGAAGGTGTAGTGGAGAGGTCGGCCCGTGGAGGAGGCCACCTGGGAGACCGAGCGGGAGATGCGGAGCAGATATCCTCACTTGTTTGAGACTCTAGGTATGTTTCTTGACATGAAGAATTATGAGTAAAATCAAGAACTTTGAATAACTTTTAGAAGCAGAGAAAACAGATGTATATTGCCGCGGTTTGCGTATTACAGTGTGTCTATTGAATAATCAGCTTCCCATTTATATAGTAGGGGAATTTTACCCTAAGCGCAATTCTAAGAAAGGAAAAATCTTCTTTTTTGCTAATCACTGACGTATTGCCGATACGGGCTGAGATTCACGGCGTGATATCCAGTTGGACATGGAGATCACGACCATTTGTTAATTGTGCACGGTCGTTTGATAATGCTTTTCGAGGTCTTGGAACTCGAGCATGACTCGAGGGGCTTGGTCTTGATGGCTCCAAGGGCAGGTGTTTTGCTCAGGCCTTGATATGAGTGGCTCCTGGCTTCTATTCTGATTCTGTACAGTCATGTCCTTGCTTCGTTCGCCTCACCAGTAAATCGGGGTGCTCATTAGCCTCGATTTTACCTGTATACAGATAGTCCACTCATTTCTCAGAGAGTAGATTTGCCTAAATGATGGGAAATGATAGATGTTCTCTGGTTCCTTCCTCCATACGTTATGACAAAAAAGTCGAAACATCCCATCAGTCACGTCGTTCTGATTTCAGACACTCGTCAATCATCGGATGATTGCATCTGAATGCGAAGCGTCGCTTACTTCCCTATAAAAGCTTCCATCCTTTGTTCTTTTTCTACTTTTCAAACAAGCCTCTACCTCCCAATCCCTTAGTTATTATCAACCTTCTTCAAACCATCATATCTTCATCCTTGATCTTCAATTTTGCATAGTTGTTTTTAGGTTTTTATCCAGATTTCCTTCAAATCTTCATATTATGTTCTTCATCCTTCAAACTCGTCCTTTCAAACCATCACATTCTTTTTTTAAATTTTCAAACATCCGCAGATAACAATGGCTAAAACATCTAAATTTGTTCCTCAACAAGTTACCTTTTCATCTTCCTAACCGGCCGTCGGTACTGAGGCAGTTTCTCCTCAAGTAGTTGCCCTCGAAATGGCATCTCTCGAAGTGGGTGCTACCGAGTTGGCTACCACCGAACCGTCTCCCAAGACCCTCTTGAAAATGTTTATTCCCGGGGTGAGGCGGGCGCTCAATTGCGGACGATTTCAAGGTTGAGATACCCTCGTCCAAGCAGGACTGGGGTAAGGAGCATCAATGTACATATGCTTCGTGACCGAAGATGTCCTTCCCATGGTCCGATAAGACTATAATTAGGAAGGTAAGGACGTGTTAGTCTCTGGGCTCGAGAACTTTGTTACTACCCACGTGGAGGGGTACTTAAGTATTTATACTTAACCCTTCATGCTGGGCCCGGTGGACTCAGTTTTTATTTTTATTTTTGTAAGAGATACGAGGTATGCCTGTGGCAAATCTACCCATCTCTATGGAGGATCGTGATCCTCCTTCGTTACTTCGTGAATAAGACCGAGTCTTGTTGGTTTACCATCGATCATCTACTCCGTTTATACAGCCCCCAAATATTCTGAGGGGGACCAATCAAGCTTATTCATCGGGCCAGTAAGGCCCCATTTTCAAGCATTAATGAAGATCGTGATCGAGGCTGGCAGGGGCGCTTCGTTCGGGTGAAAACCGAAGACTTGATCCCTCCCGAGTTCATGTTTTCCCTAAGAATTAGAATGCATATCACAAGTGTAGCCTCTCCGTAAGCATCAATTTTTCTTCATTTTCTTTATTTTCATTCATACTTATGATTGTGCAGCCGTTTCCCAGGTTCCAAACACGGTCCCCCGACTTAAGGAGTAGATCGAGGGCATATGCAAACAGATGACGTACTCCGAGCGCGTATGGTGCAAGCTTTTGAAGGGCTAATGGGATTCATGTTCTCATGATAAGGTTCCTGATAACAACATGATAGGGGATTCAAGAATTACCAAAGAAAATAAGAAAATCAAGAAACATGCGGAAGCTACAAGAAAATAAAGAAATAAAAAAGAACGGAAAATTAACGATAGATTGAATTCAAGAAAGAGTTTCTTGAATTCAACAAGTCTATTCTTGAAGTTGAATCCTAACAACAACAATTAGCTACCAAAGTACTAATATCCTTTTGTAGAGAATTAAAAATAAGAGATAGATTGTGAAACCCGACCCTTTAGAATAACAAGAACAACAATAAGCCTAAACTTATCACCTTTGTTGAAACATAGAAGTGATCTAAGATTTTTAAAGAGTTTAATCTTACTATCTTAAGTTGTCTTAAAGGTTGAATAATAAATCCAAGAGTAGCCACATACAAGAGTGCAAGAAAAATCTTACAATTTTTATTGATAATATTCTAAGTCTAAAAGCAAAGAAGATACTCCTTTATATAGGAATGGGTCACGAAATTCTACCGAAAAATAAGGAAATAAAGTCCTAAACTACTTTGGACAACAAGTCCAACTACCATAGGAAAAAGGTAAAACTCTAGGAAACAAAAACCAAGTCAATCTTGGAAAGCAATTCCAATAATCTTATGAAAATAAAAACAAAACCTTAACTACCTAGGAAAGCATAAAATATGTCCTAACAAACTAGGAAATAAAATAAGGAAACTTGGGTGCCAAGTTGGCTCCTTTGTGAGTTGATTTAGGCGCCTAATTTAGGCCCTCCTTGACTGGTGCTTGGACCCCAATCTACCTCCTCTTGGACTTTGAGTAGGACCATGAAATGAGTGTAGCACTTAGCTAAATACTCTTCATAATTCTTGAGATCTTCTTCCACTATTAGCGCCTTCTTGGTCTCCTATTGAAGCCCAATAACCTTGTCTTGCTTGTCCTTAGCTTGAGACCTTGTGAATGGCTTTCTTGGTTATTCTACAACTTTATCCTTGTCCATCAAGCTATCATTCGCTTTCTCTTGAAAAGAATTCGTCCTCAAATTTGAACCTACACCAAACAAGGATAAGTCAGTAACATTGAAAGTAGCACTTACTTGAAACTCACCTGGAAGGTCCCATTTGTAAGCATTATCTCCAATTCTTTCAAGTACTAAATGGTCCATCTCCTCTAGGGTGAAATTTTGTGTTCCTTTTTGAAGGAAATCTCTCCTTCCTCATATGAACGCAAACCAAATCACCAGGATAAAAGAGAACTGGTTTTCAACCTTTATTTATTCGTAAAGTTGTTTGCTCATTCATCCTCTCAATTGCAAGTCTCGTATGCTCATGAATAGTCTTCATAAGATCAGCTTTCATTTTTCATCAGGACTAACCATCTCATTAGTAGACAATGGCAGTAAGTCAAGGGGTGTATGGGGGTTAAATCCATAAACAATTTCAAAAGGGGAATAACTAGTAGTTGACCGAAAACTTCGATTGTAAGCAAATTCTACCACAGGCAAGTGATCACCCCAAGAAGTTAATTTTCCTTTTAGAACAGCCCTTGACATATTTCCTAAGGTTCTATTTATTACCTCAGTTTGTGGATGACAAGAAGTAGAAAACAATAATTTTGTTCCCAATTTTCCCCAAAGCACACGCCAAAAGTGGCTTAGAAACTTAGCATCCCTAACAATAGTTCTAGGTATACCATACAATTTAACAACTTCTCTAACAAATAAATCAGCAACATGAGAAGCATCATTGGTCTTTAAACAAGGAATAAAATGAGCCATTTTTGAGAATCTATCTACCACAACAAAGATGTTATCCTTACCATACTTTGTTCTAGGAAGTCCTAACACAAAGTCCATAGAAATATCAGTCCAAGGTGAAATAGGCACAGGTAATGGCGTGTGTAAACCATGCGGCAACACTTTAGATTTAGCTTGCTTGCATTTAAGGCATTGAGCACAAATTCTTTCTACATCTTTTCTCATATTAGGCCAAAAGCAATTTTTAACAAGGATGTCAAGTTTTTTAGGCAAACCAAAGTGAATTCCCCACAATGTGCTTCCCTAACAAAAACTTCTCGCAAAGAACAATTAGGGACACAAAGCTTATTCTCTTTAAAAAGAAAACCATCTTTCAGATTATACTTCTCAAAAGGCCCATTTAAACATGCCAAAAATGCTACATCAAAATCAAAATCAAAGTTATCAACATATAAATCCTTAATATGATCAAATCCCATCAATTTAGAAGTAAGAGTAGAAATAAGAGCGTACCTTCTTGAAAGCGCATCAACAACAATATTGTCTTTACCTTGCTTGTAACTAATCACATATGGAAATGTCTCAAAAAATTCAACCCATTTGTCATGTTTTCTACTCAATTTACCTTGGCTTTTCAAGTATCTTAAAAGTCCATGGTCAGCTTTTATCACAAACTCCTTTAGCCACAAATAATACTGCCATGTAGCAAGAGCTCTTACCAAGGCATACAATTCTTTATCATAAGTAGAATAATTTAATGCAGACACATTCAACTTCTCACTACAATAAGGGATTGGTTTAGAATCTTGCACTAAAACAGCCCCAATACCTCTATGCATCATATTTAATTTCAAAGGTTAAGTCGGGTAATTGTAGAAAAGGAGCATAACACAATTTATCCTTCAAAATATTAAATGCATGCTCTTGTTCTTTTACTCAATTAAAGACCTTATTCTTCTTAATGACTTCACTTAAAGGACTAGCAATTGAACTAAAATTTCTAACAAATCTCCTATAAAAGCTAGCAAGTCTATGAAAACTTCTTACTTCAGTAATGCTCTTAGGTGTAGGTCAATCTTTAATCATTTTGATTTTATCTTCATCTACCTCAACACCTCTAGAACTCACAACAAAACCCAAAAAACTACCTTATCTACTCAAAAGTGCACTTGGATAGATTTGCATACAATTATTTCTCCCTAAGCATATTACAAACTTGTTTCAAATGTTCGACATGCTCTTCTAAAGATTTAGAAAAGATCAGAATATCATCGAAATAAATGACAATAAATTTTCCATAAAAATCCTTAAAGATATGGTGCATTAACCTCATGAATGTACTAGGAGAATTAATTAACCCGAGCGCATCACTAACCATTCATACAATCCATATTTAGTTTTAAAGGTAGTTTTCTACTCATCTCTAGGATTCATTCTAATTTGGTGATATCCGCTCTTCAAATCAATTTTAGAGAATATTTGAGAACCATGCAATTGGTCAAGCACATCATCTAAATGAGGAATAGAATGGCGATACTTTACCGTTATTTTATTGATAACGCGGCAGTCCAAGCACATCCTCCAAGTGCCATCCTTCTTTGGCACTAAAAGCATGGCCACATAACAGGGACTCATGCTTACTCTTAAAATCCCTTATCAAACAGCTCCTCTACTTGTCTTTGTAATATTTTTGTTTTTTCGGGATTGCTCCTATAAGCAGGCCTATTATGAATTTGTGATCCCGGTACAAAATTAATTTGATGCTCTATTCCTCTTAAAGATGGTAAAACTTTAGGAAGATCCTCAGGAAAAACATCTTCAAAATCCTGCAAAAGGTTATAAATAACACTAGGTAAAGAGGATGTTAATGAATCGTTATTAAGCAGAACTTCCTTATAAGTGAGCAAGATAATAGGCAACCCCTCTTTTTTTGCAATTAAATACTCTTTGGCTTTTGCAAGGCTCATTTTTTTTTCAATCTTAGCCTTTTTCCTCTCACCAATGCTTTTTTTAACTCTTTCCCACCTTTTCCTTTCTCTCATTGCTTCCCTCTCTCTCGTCACACCTTATTTCATATTTTCCCTCTTTTTCTTTCCCTTTAGTCTCTCATTTTGATCCCTCCCATCTTTCCCCATTAATTCTTTCATCTTTGTTTTTTTATCTTCATACACTTGGGAAGGAGTTAAAGGTGCAAGAATGCACTTCTTGCCATTATGCTCAAGAGAGTATCTATTTTTCCTCCCATCGTGAAAATCACTCCTATCATACTGCCACAGGCGCCCCAACAAGATATGACAAGCTTGCGTGGGTACTATATCTCATAAAACTTCGTCAGTGTACCTTCCAATATTAAAGGAGACCATGCATTGCTTATTCACCTTGACCTCTCCACTATCATAGAAACATTGTAGCCTATAAGTTCTAGGGTGCTTCGTCCATTCCAACCCTAACTTTTCCACCAAATATGCACTCACAACATTAGCACAACTCGCATTATCAATTATCATAGAACAAATTTTTTCTTTAATCCCACACCGAGTATGGAATATATTTTCCCTTTATTTTTCATTAAAGTCACCAAAATTAATGTGCATAAGCCTCCTAACCACAAAATTCACCCCATTATCAACAAAAGGTGTATCATTTGGTTTGGGTCACAAACACCGATGCTGAGGCACCTACACTTGAATATGTGCCTGTTGTGAATGAATTTCCGAATATCTTTTCATATGAGCTCCCTCGGATCCACCAGATAGGGAGATTGATTTTGGGATTGATGTGATGCCAGACACGCAACCTATATCTATCCGCCTTACAGAATGGCACCCGCAGAATTAAAGGAGCTAAAGGAACAATTGAAGGATTCGCTAGATAAAGGCTTCATCTAACTGAGTGTGTCACCTTCAGGCGTACCGGTTCTCTTTGTAAGAAAGAAAGATCGGTCGCTATTGACTACCAACAGCACAACAAAGACACAATAAAAATAATCACCCACTACCAACGATAGACGATTTATTTGATCAATTACAGGGTGCTAGCTACTTCTCCAAAATTGATTTATGATCGGGGTATCAATATCAGGGAGCAAGATATTTCAAAAACAGCTTTTAGGACCTAATATGGGCGCTTTGAATTCTTGGTGATGTCTGTTGGGCTAAAAAATGCTCTGGCAGCTTTCACGGATCTTATGAATCAAGTCTTCAAGCCTTTTGTTAACTCCTTTATTATAGTGTTTATTGATAATATCCTTGTATATTCATGAAGTCGAGAGGACCATGCCGATCATCTCAAGGCAGTTCTGCAGACTCTTAGCCAACACCAGTTGTATGTGAAGTTTTCAAAATATGACTTTGGGCTTGAATCTGTTATATTCTTGGGTCACGTCGTCTCCAGTGAAGGAATTGAGGTTGATCCTCTAAATATTACAGTGCAAAATAATTGTCCTAGACCTATAACTCCAATAAAGATTCATAGAGTCTTGGGCATATCAGGGTATTATGGTTAAGTTCCAATGGTCTGATGCTTGTGAAAAGAGCTTTCAAGAGTTAAAATCAAGGTTGACTACGGCGCCGGTGTTGACCCTACCCAAGGGTACAAATGGGTTTATGGTATATAGCAATGCTTCGAGGATTGGGCTTGGGTGTGTATAAATGTAACATGGCAAGGTGATAGCTTATACTTCTAGGCAACTCAAGAATCATGGGAAGAACTATCCAACACATGACTTAGAACTTGCGGCAGTGGTTTTTGCATTAAATATTTGGCGTCATTATTTGTATGGGGTCCATGTGGATGTATTCACGGACCACAAGAGCCATCAATATATTTTAAAACAAAAGGTTTGAATTTGAGGAAGAGAAGATGGCTAGAGTTACTTAACGATTACGATATCGATATTCTATATCACCTGGGAAAAGCCAATGTTGTGGTGGGTACTCTTAACCGGAAATCTATGGGTGGTTTGGCTCACTTGGAGGCACATCAGAGGCCGTTGGCCAAGGAAGTTCACCGGTTAGCTAGTTTGGGAGTTTGTCTTGCGGACGCTAGTGAAGGCGGCTGAATCATTGCTTGTGGTCAAGGTCAAAGAGAAGCAATACAACGATCTATTTTGGTACAACTGTAAGGAGGGAATTCATAAACACAACACTATGGCTTTTTCTATCAGCATGGATGATGGTACACTAAGGTACCAAGGGTGACTATGTGTTCCAAATATAAATGGTCTCCCAGAAAGAATCATGACTGAGGCGCATCATTCCAAGTATTCTGTGCACCCAGGTTCTACATAGATGTATATTAAGGAAGTCTACTGGTGGAATGAAATGAAGAGAAATGTAGCGGACTTTGTGGCAAAATGTCTAAATTAGTAGTAAGTTAAGGTCAAGCATCAAAGGCCCCGGTAGGTTGGCACATAACACAGAAATTCCAATAGAGAAGTGAGAAATGATTAATATGGACTTTGTGGTAGGACTTCCACGCACTCCACGCAAGTTTGACTCAATTTGGGTGATTGTGGATCGACTCACGAAATCAGCACACTTCTTGCCAGTTAAGCCTACCGATATAACGAAACAGTATGCTCGGTTGTATATAAAGGAAATAGTCAGGTTGCATGGCACTCCAGTTTCTATTATTTCTGATCAAGGGGAACAATTCACAACTAATTTTTGGAAGAAAGTTTAGCAAGGTCTGGGTACTCAAGTGAATCGTAGTACAACCTTTCATCCACATACCGATGGACAGGCATATCGGACAATTCAGACGCTGGAGGATATGTTGCATGCTTGTGTTCTTGACTTCTAGGGTAGCTGGGATGATCATTTTCCACTCATAGAATTTGCCTACAACAACAATTATCAAGCTAGTATTCAGATGGCACAATTCTAGGCGTTATATGGTAGGAGATGTAGATCTCCCATTAGGTGGTTCAATATTGGGAGGCTGAGCTGATAGGACCAGACCTCGTGCATCAGGTTATGTAAAAGGTCAAAATCATTAAGGAGCAGTTAAAAACTGCTCAAAGTCGTCAGAAGTCCTATTCGGATATTTGTCGTAGGGATTTGGAGTTAAAAAAATATGCTTGGGTATTCTTGAATGTTTTCCCCATGAATGGTATAATGCGGTTTGGAAAGAAAGGGAAATTGAGTCATAGGTATGTCAGACCATACAAGATCATTCAAAGGATTGGTCAAGTGGCGTACAAGCTTGAGCTACCACCTGAGATATCATTAGTGCACCTAGTATTTTATGTGTCTATTTTGAATAAAGAAATCGGAGATACGTCGCTTATCGTACCATTTGAGACCATAGAGGGTAATGAAGAATTGTCATATGAAGAAATTCCAGTTGCCATTCTTGATAGAAAAGTCCGGAAGCTGAGGAACAAAGAAGTTGCCTTCGTGAAAGTGCTATGGTGAAACAAGTAGGTTAAAGACCCCACTTGGGAGGCCGAGGAAGAGATGAAGATGAAGTATCCTTACTTTACTTGTTTGAATAACTATGTAATTATTTTATGAAATTTTCGGTTGCTTATGAGGCCATGGTTTGTGTAATTTTGTGTTATGTTACATCATTGGATTATGTATATGTCGTTAGGATGTATTTCTAGGATTTTCTGGCAATTGGATAGGCCCAGTTACAAAGGAAACTCTAGCAAAATTTTTGAAATTTTTGGGAGTTAGTCAAAATTTGGAACTGCTGGTGTGTAGTATGGCAGTTGAGTTACATCGAATGCTAATAGTGAACTTTGACCCTCATTCGAGGAAGAATTATTTTAAGTAGGGGAGGATGTAAAGCCCCGTAAATTTTTTACCTAAAACTTGGTATTTCATAGTGCCGAGATAGACTTATGTGTTAAAGACTGTAGAGAATCTTCTCACGAGCTTGCGAGCCGCGATACGAACGCTTTGGCTTGAACAGTGCGCTGAGGAGTTAAAAGAAATTGCTGGCAAAAAATGACATTTCTGCGGCCCACTATGCGGCCGCAGAATCACTCCGCGAGCCGAAGAATGGCCGTAGAGTGAAGCAGAAACTTGAGAAAAATAGGACCAATTTGCGGTCCATTATGCAGCCGCACAATGATTTTTCGAGCCACACACCGATCACAGATTCAGCATGGAAATTTGTTGGAGGGAGGTTCTGCAACGCATTATGCAGTTGCATAACAGGTCTGTGGACCATATAATGTCCGCAAAGTAAGGCATGCCTACCTAGTTCTGCAGGGCTATTTCGCATCCCATTTCGTGAATGGTAGAAGCGTTATGCGATTGTAGATCTGTGTCAAGACTCCTATTTTTTTAATTTTTGAACCCGACCCCATTCCAATAAAACATCTTTTTGGGGATCATTTTAGAAGGATAAATCATATGTTTCTAGAGAAATGGTGTTCATAAGCTTCATCCACCAATTCCTACTCAAATCTTGGAAGGTTAACAAGGAAAACACATTAGGTCTTCATCCCAGAGGTATGATTCTTCACCCTAATTCTTAATTTCGAAACTTAGCTAAAAATGGGTAATAAGCAAGACAATTCTTGGGCATGGTAGTTGTTTATTTTGCATGCATGTGTCATCAAAGAGTGTAGGAAGTGAGCTAAAATGGTAAAGAATGGGTTATGGGATTATGGAATCCTCCGTAAAGAGACCTTGAAACCTTAATGCATACCTAGTGACTGATAAAATATTCAAATGAGCTAGAACCATGATCATTTACCGGATATTGGTTCAATTTATTATATTTCTAAAATAGATTGAAGTTTCTAAGACTTTCGAAACCTTTTAGAGTTTAAAGGAGCTCGATTGAGGTATGTTGGCTAAACTCCTTTCTTAGAACTGAGTTCCACGGTGTTCATATAAGCTATGTAAGACCCGATTTGATATTATAAAATTAGCTATTCCGAGTAAGCTATGTTGAAAGATATGTGTTCCAAATGCTTTTATCATGCTATGTTATCATTTGAGAATATGTTCAAAGTATGGGCTATGTGTTATAAATGTTATGACTTCAAGTCAAGTTTGAATGAAGATTATCATGCCAAATTATATGAAAAATCTCTATATGTCTAAGACTCTTAATTGCTCTCGAGTGTACCTAAAGTCTTGGATTGAAAAGTCATGTTGTTGATAATGATGATGATGTGTGAAAGTGAAAAAGGAGAGCATGAAAGATGAAATCCGGCCAAGTACCAAGAATGATATTATAATTGTGGCCACTAATGCCTATGAATCAAAAACATGTGAAAGAAGTATGAAGTGAGATGATTGATATAAAAGGGTAATGTTTCCGGTGAGACGGACTAGCCGTTCGGGCCATGATCGGACACCATGCCGCACATATAGTGGTGATTATTCTAGAAATTGTAATTGAAATTGTGATTGTGGTTGATGTTTCAAATGAGGCGGCCTAGCCGATCAGGCCGAGATTGTACTCCGTGTAAAAGTAAGGTGGTATTGTGAATGATGGTATATCGGTACTAAGATCTCCCAACCTAAAAGCATGGAAATTTACTCAAAAACTTATGTGGTTCTTAATTTGATGTTTTGGTATTGTTGAAGCTCCTATTGATTTCATGATTGTTCCTCCTTGTATTATTATACACTCTATTGAGATGGTGTTTAGCTATACATACTATTACTATTCGACTGCAGACTTGGTGAGCCCTACTTCATTCCAGGGTTATATATCTTTTGTTCATTATATTATCACATTTGAGGTATAGCCGAGCCTTATTGCCGGTACCATTATTGTACTCTTTGTAATTATTTAAGGCTACGTAAACATAGTGTGGGTTGTATATGGGTGTTGGAAAAATCAAACGAGTTATGTTGTATTTGAGTCATTTAGTCCACTTCAAACTATGAAAATGCGTGTATTTTGAGACTTTAAAATGAATTAACTAATGGAAATAATTTAGTGTTGCATAAATGATCTCCGTATTGCTTAATCAATGAGAATATGTCTTCTCTTTATTCATGAATAGCATTTGGGTAGAAGGAATCTAATAGGTTTGCTCAGCCGGGTTCACTCGGTTGAGCGCCGTTCGCGCTCTCCGAGTTTGTAGCATGATAGTTAGATTGATGTTTTCTTACTCTTTAATTCTATCTGTGATGATTTCTTCCATAATTATGGAGTAGTTTACCTTAGGGTTAGACGGATATGGTGCTTGATTAATATTTGTGGATTTTAACTCTAGTTCTTTGCATTAATTCGTTTATGGAGCCTTGAATTGATTGCAACTTTGTTCACCAGTTTATTTAATTGAAAGAGGAATATTATGGTAATTATCTTTTATTATTTTATTTGGTTTAATCAGTGATTCTCTTAAGTAATTGAAAAAGCTTGTTGAATTATTGATTAAATCAAGTTAAGAGAATATTTGAAAGACGTTTTCCTGAAGACTAATCCATTAAGGCATGCTTGCATATTTTCACAATGCTTATATTAATTTACCTCGTAGAGTTAAGATTTAATCAAGAGAGGAGTCTTGACTACATATTTGAACTAATCATCAAGTGAATTCGTGAGAATCATTAGAACATTAGAGTGAATTGAACTAGAGTTGGATCCCAAATAGTGATCTTGCACCTATCATGTCACGACCCTTATTTCTCTCATTGATTTGTTGCTCATTTACTGTCTTTTAGATCAATTGTTAATTGGTTAATTTTTAGTAGTTAATCGTATTTGATAATCAATAAATCAAGTGTTAATTTTTCTGGATAATAATTAACTGAAGATTATTCGAACACTATTTAAGTCCAATCTATGTGGAGACGATAATTAAACTATATTATCTTTGACTAGCGAGCAATAGTTTTATGTTGTATTTTACACTCGTCAGTCCATAATTCTGGAAGTCGCCCTATTATCTTTGACTAGCGAGCAATAATTAATGGTGAAAAGATGCTTCAAAAGTCGCCCTAGAACCTTGGGGAAGAAGAAGTTTGTGAAGTCTTGTGAAATTCCGAAATGGTTCTGTTTTGGAGTTTTTTAAAAAAAAATAACTGGGCAAATTAAACCTACGCGTTCGCGATGGGACCCTTGCATTCGCAATGGTCCAGGTCTGAAGACCTTCGCGTTCGCGACACAGCGACTCGCGTTTGCGGAGAGTTATCCCCTTGAGCCTCGCGTTCGCATCCTTAAAGTCGCGTTCGCATAGCTATAGTACCCCACCCCCACCCAGGCTCACATTTTCCTTCGCGTTCGCGAAGGTATAACCCCCGCCGCCTCGCATTCGCGACCTAGTCAACACGTTCACATAGAAGGAAATCTCCTTCAGCTAATTTTACTCATCGCGCTCACGACGGGTCTCCCGCGAACGCAAATAAGACCATACCAGAACTGGAACTTGTAATTTTCATAAGACCAAAACCACTCCGACACACCTCTGAAATACTCCCGAGCCCTCGGGGCTCCTAACCCAACACATGCACTGACTCAATATCATCATATGAACCTAACTGTGTGATTAAATCGCCTTAATAACATCATTAACAAGGAATCAAACCTCAAAATCATGCATTTTCCCAGAACTTCATAAAGTTTTTTTTAGTACTTTAAGTCTGAAACACGTCAAACGATGTCCGATTTTAGCCAAACTTTACAGTAAGTACTTAAAACATATATAAGGTATGTACCGGGCGCGAGAACCAAAATACGGGCCCGATACCAACACATTCTAATCAAATATCATTTTAATTTTCCTTAAAAATTTCAAAAAAAAAACAATTTCTTTTAAAAATTCATTTCTCGGGCTCGGGACCTCAAAATTTAATTCCGGGCATATGTTCGAGTCCCATATTGTGATGACACGACCCGTCGTCATGTGAGTTACCTCCCCGTTTTCCCCATTTCCTACTTCTTTATGCTTCATTATAACTGTCTTATGTTAACGAGTTGATTTGGATTGATTTTAGAAGGAAATGAGACACTTAGTCTCTTTAAGAAACGCTTGTTTTGGAAAAGTCAACCGGACATTGACATATACGTTAGGAGGCTCGCATCTGGATTCCAATGATTCGGTTAGCTTCGGGGGATGATTTTTGACTTAGGAGTGTGATCGGAAGTGATTTTGGAAGTCCGTTGTAGAATTAGGCTTGAATTGGCGAAGTTAGTATTTTGGTGAATTCCGATTGATAGGTGAGATTTTGATCCGAGGATCACAATGGAATTCCAAGAGTTTCAGTAGCTTTGTTAGGTGATTTGGGATGTGTGTGCAAAATTTCAGATTATTCGGAGGAGTTTTGGTTGGGTTTTTGGTCAAATGCGTGTTTCGGAAGTTTTTGAAGAACGTAGGCTTGAATCCAGTGAGAATGGATGACTTTAGTGTTGTTTGATGTGTTTTGATGATTGGAACAAGTTTGAATGATGTTTTAAGATGTGTTGGTATTTTTGGTTGAGGTCCCGGGGTGCATCGGGGTGATTTCGGATGGCTAAACGGGAAGTTTTGGACTTGGAAAGTAGCAGAAAATGCAGCAGTCGATGCAGCAGGTTTTTGGCCTTCGCGAACGCGAGTGGGCCATCGCATTCGCGTAGAAGGAATTTGAGGGCCAGGATTTTTTTACCTTCGCGTTCGTGTTGGAGGACTCACGATCGCGGAGGGTTAGGTGATCAAGCTTCGCGTTCGCGGGGTAAGGTCCGCGTTCGCGTAAAGGAGTTGGGTCCCAGGGCAGTTGCCCTTCGCATTCGAGTGGTAGTGTACGCGTTCGCGTAGGTTCAGCGGGCCAGAGCTTCGCGTTCGCGTATGTCTAACCATGTTCGCGAAGGCTATTTTGTCAGAAGCAATTTTGTTCATTGCGAACACGAGTGGACCCTCGCGTTCGCATAGAGGAAATTATCACTGGACTGAAAGGTTTAAATAAATATTTCATCCGCGAGCGAAGCTTTATTTTCACTATTTTTGAGCATCCTTGAGAGCTTTTGGACGGTAATTGAAGAGGATTTCAACTGGGATTGATTGGAGGTAAGACCTATAACTAAAAAGATGATTTTATTGTGAAATTGACCTTGAAATCCATGGAAACTTAGCAAAAAGGGGAAGAACTAGGGCCTTAGTTTTAATATTTCAAATTGGGATTTGAGGGGTCATTTGGACTCCGATATTGGTGTTCTTTATATGTATAGACTCGTGGCGAGAGAAGGAACCCGTTGGTGTAAGAATTTTTGAGTTTCGAGAAGCGATCCCGGGGCTCGGGTTTTGCTAATTTCGGGATTTTTGCTATTTTTCGATTGTTTTCGATTGAGTATTTCTCTATTGGCATATTGTGACATATTTGTTGTGGTTTTGATCAGATTCGACGCACGAGGAGGTAGATTTGAGAGGCAAGGGCATAGCGAGCTAGAATTTTGGCCGGCTTGAGGTGAGTAATAGATGTAAATGATGTTCTGAGGATTTCAAACCCCGTATTTGCACATCGTAGTGTTATATTGAGGTGACTTGCACGCCGGATAGAGAGAGTGGGGTAGAGCACTATTGGGGATTGTGACTCGATCCGTCCCGGTGGATAAATATACTGCGTAATTGACTGAAACTCACTTATTATCATTATAATTGAGTTGATTGCTATATTTGGGCTTCGTGCCAATTGATTGAATCCTGAAGGGATTGCTATTATTGGTTTCTTACCATTTTTCATATTGTTGAACTCAGTCCCAGTATTTAATACTGTTTTGCAAACTCACCCACCTTTTCTAGTTTTCCACCTTTTCTCAAACTAGAAACTTAATCAATATTTTCAAATGAAGTTTGGGATGAATATTTCTATATTATTATGCCCGAGAGGCTTATGTGATTTTGGACTGAGTATGGGATTGGGCTGCGCGCCGCAGCGGTATGATATTGATATTGATATGAGGCCGAGGGCCTAGTTGATGCCACGAGATGGCTTATTATTGCGCTTGGGTCATAAGGGGCCCCTACCTAAGTCTGCACACCCCCAGTGAGTGCTGTCGATGATAAATAAATGGAGTGGGCTGCATGCCGTAGCGGGTACTGGAGAGTACCGGTTTTTGTGTTGCATTGCATATTTGATTGTCATTTACTTATTTATCTAGTGTGGTATTTTCATAATTGTTTTCATTGGTGTACTGATTTTATGCTACTGGGTTCAAGTTGCTGTATTTATAGAATTACTTTGTGCCTATTCAGGATTTCTTATTCTCTGCCTTTATTTATGTTTTGGAGTACTCACATTACTCTCTGCACCTTGCGTGCAGATCTAGGCACACTTAAGGCTGTGTAAGGACTTCTCTGCCTAGCATCATATCTGGCAGTACCAAGGTAGCTGCATTTGACGTTCGCAGTCCTGATCTTCCTTCTATCTTATTTAATTTATTTCCGCATTTCTAGAGAATGATATGTAGTAGGTTGATACTCATATATTAGAGGCTCAGACTTGTGACACTGGATTCTTCAGGCTGTGTAGAGTTTTTTATATTTGGGATTTCCGCATGTTTAACCCTATTTCAGGATTTCATTATTATGACTTAGTGATTTATCTGTGTTAATTAATTCACGGACTGGATAAAATGGTTAAGGCTATTTAATTGGTCGGGCTTTCCTAGCAGTGTGTTAGGCGCCATCATGACCAGGGTTGGTGTCGTGACAAGTTGGTATCAGAGCCTAACTTACTTGATCTCGCGAGTCATGAGCCGGTTTAGTAGAGTCTCGCGGATCGGTACGGAGACGTCTGTATTTATCCTCGAGAGGCTGCAGAACCTTTAGGAAAAACTTCACATTTTTGAAATTCTTGTCATGCGGCTTTGTTGAACTGAGAACTAAACTTCTATTATTCTATTCTCTCACAGATGGTGAGGACACGAGCTACTGGACATGACGGACAACCACCAGTACCACCCACTGAGGCCACCAGAGGCCGTGGTCGCGGTCGTGGTTGTGGTAGAGGCTGAACAGCCGGGGTAGCACCTGTTGATCCACCAGCTGCCCCAGCTCAGGATCAGGCTCCAGCTGTGGATACTCTAGCAACACCTATTCAGGCACTAGCTGTGCCTATTGTGATTCCAGGTCTTCAAGAGACCTTGGTGCAGATATTATTAGTCTGTACTGGCATGGCTCGGCAGTTTCAACCATCACAGTAGCAACAGCTACTTCACAGGCCGGGGGAGGCAATCAGACCCCCGCTGCTCACAAACCTGAGCAGGTGGTGCAGGGACTACAAACACCAGAGGCACCTCCAGCTCAGCAGGTTGCACCAGTTCAGGGCTTCATAGTTCTAGCCATGTCACACGATGAGCAGCATCATCTCGAGAGGTTCGGTAGGCTCCAGCCTCCGACATTCAGTGGAGCTGAGGGCGAGGATGCCTAGGGTTTTCTTGATAGATGTCAGCGCATGCTCCATACGTTAGGCATCCTTGAGTCGAATGGTGTGGCATTTACTACTTTTCAGTTCACGGGGGCTACTCTTACTTGGTGGGAGGACTTTGAGAGGCGTAGTCCTGTCGGTGCAACACCCCTTTCTTGGCAGCAGTTCTCCGCTCTTTTTCTGGAGAAGTATGTACCTTAATCCCGTAGAAAGGAACTGCGTAGGCAGTTTGAGTGGTTGACACAAGGGGATATGATAGTGACTCAGTACGAGATGAGGTTTTCATAGTTGGCCTGTCATGCTATTTGGATGGTTCTGTCAGATCGTGAGAGGATTAGGAGATTTGTGGATGGCCTTAATTACCATCTCCATATTCTGATGACTAGGGAGAGAGTATTGGATGCTACGTTTGAGAAAGTGGTGGATATCGCTCGTGAGATCGAGTCAGTTCGCCGTAGACAGCGAGAGGAGAGGGAGGCCAAGAGGCCTCGTGGATCGGGCAGTTACAATGGTACTCCTTCGAGGGCTAGTTCCAGTAGGGTGGAGGACGTTCTTTCAGGCCTGCTCAGTCGGCCCGTCCAGAATATCGTGGGGGATCTTCAGGCCGTGGTTATTATAGGCTCTAGCTGGTTCAGTCTTCACTCAGCGCTCTCCCAGCTCAGAGTTCATCTCATGCCCTATCAGCTCAGGGTTCTTCTGCACCGGGTGCATCTGCTAGTCACTCCGGTGTGAGGGGTTCCCTTCAGTCCCCATCTCTATCACCGGGCAACTATTATGAGTGCGGAGAGTTTGGTCACTTGACGAAGCAGTGCCCTCGACTTCGAGGCAGACAACATCAGCAGAGGGGTCAGCCCTCGACTTTTGCTCCAATTACTTCATCACCCACCCACCCAGCTAGGGGTGGAGATCAGGCAGCCAGGGGTCGTCCCAGAGGTGGAGATCGATCAGGTGGTGTCCAGGCTCGTTTGTATGCTATGCTGGGCAGGATAGATGTTATTGCTTCAGACGCTATCATTACAGGTATTGTTTCAGTCTGCCACAGAGACGCCTCAGTATTATTTGATCTCGGTTCTACCTATTCATATGTATCTTCATATTTTGATCATCATTTGGGTACGTTCCGAGGGTACCTTGCTTTACATGTTCATGTATTTACCCCGATGGGCGATACTATTGTTGTAGACTATGTATACCGGTCATGTTTGGTGACTATTAGGGGTCTGGAGACCTGAGTTGATTTATTGCTATTGAGCATGGTGGATTTTGACGCTATTTTAGGCATGGATTGGTTATCTCCGTGTCATGCTATTCTGAACTGTCATGCTATGACAGTTACTTTGGCTATGCCGGGTGTACCGCGGATCGAGTGGCGTGGTGTGACTGATTATGTTCCTAGTAGAGTTATTTCTTTCTTGAAGGCCCAACGTATGGTTGGGAAGGGTTGTCTTTCCTATTTGGCGTTTGTGAGAGATGTGGGAGCTGAGACTCCTACCATTGATTCTGTTCCAGTTGTGAGGGATTTTCCCGACGTTTTTCCCGTAGACCTGCCGGGCATGCCGCCGAACAGGGATATTGATTTTGGTATTGACCTGGTGTCGGGCACTCAGCCCATCTCTATTCCGCCATATCGTATGGCACCAGTGGAGTTGAAGGAATTGAAGGTGCAGCTTTAGTAGCTCCTAGATAAGGGGTTCATTCGGCCTAGTATTCACCTTGGGGTGCGCCAGTTCTGTTTATGAAGAAGAAGGATGGCACAATGAGAATGTGCATCGATTATAGGCAATTGAACAAAGTAACAGTGAAGAACAATTATCCCCTGCCTCGCATTGATGATTTGTTTGACCAGCTTCAAGGAGCGAGGGTGTTTTCCAAGATTGATCTCTGCTCGGGTTATCACTAGTTAAAGATCAAGGATTCAGATATTCATAAGACTGCTTTCAGGACTAGATATGGTCACTATGAGTTTCTTGTCATGTCTTTCAGGCTGACCAATGCCCCAGCAGCGTTCATGCATCTGATGAACAGTGTATTTCAGCCTTATCTGGATTCATTTGTCATCGTATTCATTGATTATATTCTGGTGTACTCACGCAGTCAGGAGGAGCACGTGCAACATTTGCGAGTTGTATTGCAGAGATTGAGGGAGGAGAGGCTTTATGCAAAGTTCTTGAAGTGTGAGTTCTGGCTCGGTTCAGTGGATTTCTTGGGACATGTGGTGTCTAGAGAGGATATTCAGGTTCACCCAAAGAAGATAGAGGCAGTGCAGAGTTGGCCTAGACCATCCTCTGCCAAGAGATTCATAGTTTCCTTGGGTTGGCAGGCTATTATTGCCGGTTTGTTCAGGGTTTTTCCTCTATTGCATCGCCCTTAACCAAGTTGACTCAGAAGGGTGTTTCATTTGTATGGTCGGACGACTGTGAGGAGAGCTTTCAGAAGCTCAAGACAGCTTTGACCACAGCTCCAGTATTGGTCTTGCCGTTAGCTTTAGGTTCATATACGGTATATTGTGATGCTTCCAGAGTTAGGATAGGTTGTGTTTTGATGCAGGAGGGTAGAGTTATTGCTTATGCTTCCCGTCAGTTGAAGCCCCATGAGCAGAACTACCCCATTCATGATCTGGAGTTAGCTGCTATAGTTCATGCATTGAAGATTTGGAGGCATTACTTATATGGCGTATCTTGTGAGGTATTCACCGATCATCGCAGTCTTCGACATCTGTTCAAGCAAAAGGATCTTAATTTGAGGCAGTGTAGATGGCTAGAGTTACTTAAGGATTTTGACGTTACTATTCTATTTCACCCGGGGAAGGCCAATGTAGTGGCTGATGCTTTGAGCCGAAAGGCGGTGAGTATGGGGAGCTTGGCGTACATTCCAGTTGAGGAGAGGTCATTTGCTGTTGATGTTCAGGCCTTGGCCAATCGGTTTGTGAGGCTAGATATTTCAGAGCCCAGTCGGGTGTTGGCTTGTGTGGTTTCTCGGTCTTCCTTGTATGACCGCATCAGAGAGTGTCAGTATGAGGATCCGCATTTGCTTGTCCTTAAGGACAGGGTTTAGCATGATGATGCAAGGGATGTAACCATTGGAGATGATGGTGTGTTGAGGATGCAGGGCCGTATTTACGTTCCCAATGTGGATGGGCTTCGGGAATTAATATTGGAGGAGGCCCATAGCTCGCGGTATTCCATTCATCCGGGTGCCGCGAAGATGTATCAGGATCTCAGACAACATTATTGGTGGCGGAGGATGAAGAGAGATATTGTGGAGTATGTAGCCCGGTGTCTTAATTGTCAGCAGGTGAAATATGACCATTAGAGACCGGGTAGCTTACACCTGCAGATGGTTATTCCTGAGTGGAAGTAGGAGAGGATCACTATGGATTTTGTTACCGGACTCCCACGGACTTTGAAGAAATTTGATGCTATTTGGGTGATTGTAGACAGGTTGACCAAGTCCGCGCACTTCATTCCGATTTGTACTACTTATTCTTCAGAGCGGCTAGTAGAGATTTATATTCGAGAGATTTCTCGGTTGCATGGTGTCCCAATTTCCATCATATCAGATCGGGGAACTCAATTCACCTCTCAATTTTTGGCAAGCTGTTTAGCGAGAGTTGGGTACTCAGGTGCAGTTGAGCATAACTTTTCACCCTCAGACGGATGGGCAGTCCAAGCGAACCAATCAGATATTGGAGGATATGTTACGCGCCTGTGTTATTGATTTTGGAGAGTCATGGGATCGGTTTCTACCGCTTGCAGAGTTTTCCTACAACAAAAACTATCAGTCCAGCATTCAGATGGCACCATATAAGGCCTTGTATGGGAGACGGTGTAGATCTCCAGTTGGTTGGTTCGAGCCCGGAGAGGCTAGATTGTTGGGGACAGATTTGGTTCAGGATGCATTGGAGAAGGTGAAGGTGATTCAGGAGAGACTCCGTACAGTGCAGTCGAGGCAGGAGAGTTATACGGATAGGAAGGTCCAAGATGTATCCTATATGATTGGTGAGAAGGTCTTGCTGAAGGTTTCACCCACAAAGGGTGTTATGAGATTCGAAAAGAAAGGGAAATTGAGTCCGCGGTTCATTGGGCCTTTTGAGGTACTTAGGAAGATTGGGGAGGTGGCTTATGAGCTTGCCTTGCCACCCAGCTTGTCGGGCGTGCATCCAGTTTTTCATGTTTCTATGCTCCGGAAGTATATTGGAGGCCCGTCCCATGTTTTGTAGAGCCAGCAGCCATTTTGGATCATCAGGTTCGGAAGTTGAGGTCAAAGGATGTTGCTTCGGTGAAAGTGCAGTGGAGATGTCGGCCAGTGGAGGAAACTACATGGGAGACCGAGCGGGAGATGCGGAGCACATATCCTCACCTATTTGAGGCTTCTGGTATGTTTCTTGACTCGCTCGAGGATGAGCGTTTGTTTAAGTTGGGGAGGATGTGAGAACCCGACCTGTTGTCACGTTATTTACCACCTCGTTTTCCCCATTTTCGACTTTTTTATGCTTCATTATAAGTGTCTTGTGTGAACGAGTTGATTTGGATTGATTTTAGAAGGAAATGAGATACTTAGTCTCTTTAAGGAAGGCTTATTTTGGAAAAGTCAACCGGATGTTGACTTATATGTTAGGAGGCTCGGATGCAGATTCTGATAATTCGTTTAGCTTTGGGGGATGATCTGTGACTTAGGAGTGTGATCAGAAGTAATTTTGGAGGTCCGGTGTAGAATTAGGCTTGAATTGGCGAAGTTAGTATTTTGGTGAATTCCGATTGATAGGTGAGATTTTGATCCGATGGTCGGAATCGAATTACGAGAGTTTCAGTAGCTTCGTTAGGTGATTTGGGATGTGTGTGCAAAATTTTAGGTTATTCGGAGGTGTTTTGGTTGGGTTTTTGATCAAATGTGTGTTTCAGAAGTTTTTGAAGAACTTAGGCTTGAATCGGGTGAGAATGGATGAATTTAGTATTGTTTGATGTGTTTTGATGATAGGAAAAAGTTTGAATGATGTTTTAGGATGTGTTGGTAGTTTTGATTGAGTTCCCGTGGGCCTCGAGGTAATTTCGGATGGCTAAACGGGAAATTTTGAACTTGGAATGTAGCAGAAAATGCAGCAGTCCGTGCAGTAGGTTTTTGGCCTTCGCGAACGCAAGTGGGCCATCGCGTTCGTGTAGAAGGAATTTGAGGGCCAGGATTTTTTGACCTTCGTGTTCGTGTTGGAGGACTCGCGATCGTGAAGGGTTAGGTGATCAAGCTTCGCGTTCGCGATGGAAGGTCTGCATTCGCGTAAAGGAGTTGGATCCCAGGGCAGTCGCCCTTCGCATTCGCGTGGTGGTGTACGCGTTCGTGTAGGTTCAGTGGGCTAGAGCTTCGCGTTCGCTTGTGGGTAACCGCGTTCGCGAAGGCTATTTTGTCAGAAGAAATTTTGTTCATCGCCAACGTGAGTGGACCCTCGTGTTCGTATAGAGGAAGTTATCACTGGACATAAGGGTTTTAATAAATATTTCATCCGCGAGCTAAGCTTTATTTTCACCCTTTTTGAGCATCCTTGAGAGCTTTTGGACGGGAATTGAAGAGGATTTCGACTGGGATTGATTGGAGGTAAGCCCTATGAACTAAAAACACGATTTTATTGTGAAATTGACCTTGAAATCCATGAAAACTTAGCAAAAAGGGGAAGAACTAGGCCTTAGTTTTAATATTTCAAATTGGGATTTGAGGGGTCATTTGGAATTCGATTTTGGTGTTCTTTATATATAGACTCGTGGCAAGATAAGGAACCCGTTGGTGTAAGAATTTTTGAGTTTCGAGAAGTGGTCCCGGGGTTCAAGTTTTGCTAATTTCGAGATTTTTGCTCTTTTCGATTATTTTTTATTAGGTTTGCTCCATTGGCATATTGTGACGTATTCGTTATGGTTTTGATCAGATTCGACGCATGAGGAGGTCGATTTAAGAGGCAAGGGCATCGCGAGCTAGGATTTTTGCCGGCTTGAGGTGAGTAATAGATGTAAATGATGTTCTGAGGGTTTGAAACTTCGTATTCGCACATCGTAGTGCTATATTGAGTTGACTTGCACGCCAGATAGTGAGCGTGAGGTAGAGCACCATTGGGGATTGTGACTTGGTCCGTCCCGGTAGATGAATATACTGCGTAATTGACTGAAACTCACTTATTATCATTATAATTGAGTTGATTGCTATATTTGGGCTTCGTGCCAATTGATTGAATCCTGAAGGGATTGCTTTCAGGAATTGCTATTACTGGTTTCTTACCATTTTTCATATTGTTGAACTCAGTCCTAGTATTTAATACTGTTTTGCAAACTCAACCACCTTTTCTCAAATTAAAAACTTAATTAATATTTTCAAATGAAGTTTGGGCTGAATATTTCTATATTATTGTGCCCGGGAGGCTTATGTGATTTTGGACTGAGTATGGGATCGGGCTGCGCGCCGCAGCGGTATGATATTGATATTGATATGAGGCCGAGGGCCTAGTTGATGCCACGAGATTGCTTATTATTGCGCTTGGGCCGTAAGGGGCCCCTCCCGGAGTCCGCACACCCCCAGTGAGCGTTGTCGACGATAAATAAATGGAGCGGGCTGCAAGCCGCAGCGGGTACTGGAGAGTACCGGTCTATGTGTTGCATTGCATATTTGATTGTCATTTACTTATTTATCTGTTGTGGTATTTTCATAATTGTTTTCATTGGTGTACTGATTTTATACTACTGGGTTCAAGTTGCTGTAATTATAGAATTACTTTGTGCCTATTTATGATTTCTTATTTTTAGCCATTATTTATGTTTATTACTCACTGGGTCGGAGTACTCACATTACTCCCTGCATCTTGCATGCAGATCCAGGTACACCTGAGGCTGTGTGAGGACTTCTCTGCCTAGCATCATATCTGGGAGTATCAAGGTAGCTACATTTGACGTTCGCAGTCCTGATCTTCCTTCTATCTTATTTACTTTTTTTTTACATTTCTAGAGAACGATATGTAGTAGGTTGATACTCATGTATTAGAGGCTCAGACTTGTGACACCGGATTCTTCGGTTGTGTAGTATTTTTTTTTATATTTGGGATTTTCGCATGTTTAACCCTATTTCAGGATTTCAGTATTATGACTTAGTAATTTATCTGTGTTAATTAATTCACGAATTGGATAAAATGGTTAAGGTTATTTAATTGGTCGGGCTTGCCTAGCAGTGTGTTGGGCGCCATCACGACCGGGGTTGGGGTCGTGATACATATTTTCCTACGGACCCTCCGGGACCGTCAAATCACGGGTCCCGGTCCGTTTACCCAAAAAGTTGACCAAAGTCAAATTTATTTATTTTAATATCAAAACTTAATATTTTTCACAGAATTTCATATTTAAGCTTTCCGGCTATGCACCTGGACTGCGCACGCAAATCGAGGCGACTCTAAATAAAGTTTTCAATGCCTCGTAAGCACATAATGGATCGAAAAACAGGTGATGACCCCTTTGGGTTGTCACATTTTCACTACACCTGATATAACACAGAAGACAAGTCCATAATATAGAGTAGAAAGAAAAAATTTATAACATTAGAAAAGATAATAATTTAAAGGATAAAATAGGTATTTGGCTTTGAATGCTATAGAATAGTATAGTAACTTTTCTGTTACAAACAAAAGAAACACAATTTTACTAAATAATTTCGAATAGTTATGTGACCATTTGAGTAATGGATTCTTTTCTAGTAAATGTTTTTTTTTTTCCGGGTGCATGTTTGGTTGCTAGAAAATATAGTAGCTTTTTCAATCAAAAGAGGAAATAACTTCCCTCACTTTTTAGCGAAAGTCATTTTTCGTAACATTATCTTTAAGTGTTAGCTTTCATATATCACTATTTTAACCAATACATGAGCATTATTATTTACTTACTACTCAAAAGTTTGTTCAAACACTATCTAATTTGCTAGTATAATATTGTTATCATTCATTAGTAAATAATTTTCGTAAAGAAAATATTTTCAGCTCTCCGATCGAACACCTAAATACATTTTCTTTATAAATTTTAATTTCTCAATCGCATTTGGTTCCTTTTACTATCTCTCCCACCTTTCTGTATTAGCATTTCTCGCTTCTAATAAAATTCTTTTAAAAAAATTATTTATCCTAATCAAATGTTTCTCACTTTTCTTTTCTTCAGAATCTCTATATTGACATTTTGATATATCTATACGTAAACTAAGCTTGCAAAATCTAAATTGTTCTCTATATATTAATGAAAATTTGCAGGTAATGGCATATGAATTGGGAGAACATAATATAAGAGTGAATGCAATAGCTCCAGGAATTTTCAAATCGGAGATTACTGAGAAATTACTGCAAAAAGATTGGCTAAAAAATGTAGCAACAAGAAGTGTTCCATTGAAAACTTTTGGAACAACAAATCCTGCTTTAACTTCACTTGTGAGGTACTTGGTCCATGGCTCTTCCAATTATGTATCTGGCAACATACTTATTGTTGATTCTGGTTGTACTCTTTCTGGTATCCCCATCTTTTCTTCTCTATAAGTTATTATCAAAAGCGGAGCTCGAATTTAAAATTTATGGGTTCTGAATTTGTAACCAAATTCAACTTGTCTTAGTTATTGAGTTTGCAAATAAATATTTATATATTTTTAATAAATTTCTTAATATAAATACAGGTGCTAGTGAGTTTGTTTGAACTCATAAGCAAGACTCTAAGGCACTACCTCTGCCCCTTGTATTTACACTTGAAATAAGAGCAATATATTATTGATCAAGATATTAATATCTTTGGTACGTAGTTATATATTTCAAAGGAATTGTTATGAACTATTTCCTTCCATTTTTGGTCTTTTGTTTTCATTCATTAGGAAATAGGAAATGTGACGCATGTATTACTTACCTTTAAAAATGGATAATAATTGAATTTATACGCGGTTTTAAGAATACGTGGACTATTTCAATACAAGTGATTAATGACGTTAGATAAGAAAATAAAAGAAAGAATAAATAGCCAAACCAGTAGTAATATTGATTCCGATTATTAGCATAACAAGTAACCCGCTTTCGTTTCGGAGCCAAACACATATGAAGAATTATGAGTAAAATCAAGAACTTTGAATAACTTTTAGAAGCAGAGAAAATATATGTATATTGCCGTGGTATGCGTATTATAGTGTGTCTATTGAATAATTAGCTTCCCATTTATATAGTAGGGGAATTTTACCCTAAGCATAATTATTAGAAAGGAAAAATCTTCTTTTTTGCTAATCACTGATGTATTGCCGATATGGGCTGATATTCACGGCGTGATATCCAGTTGGACATGGATATCACGACCATTTGTTAAATGAGCACGGTCATTTGGTAATGCTTTTCGAGGTCTTGAAACTCGAACAGGACTCGAGGGGCTTGGTCTTGATGGCTCCGAGGACAGGTGTTTTGCTCGGGCCTTGATATGAGTGGCTCCTGGCTTTTATTCCGATTCTGTACAGTCATGTCCTTGCTTCGTTCGCCTCACCAGTAAATCAGGGTGCTCATTAGCTTCGATTTTACCTGTATACAGATAGTCCCCTTGTTTCTCAGATAGTAGGTTTGCCTAAATGATAGGAAACGATAGATGCTCTCTAGTTCCTTCCTCTATACATTATGACAAAAAAGTCGAAACATCCCATCAGTCGTATCGTTCTGACTTCGGACACACGTCAATCATCGGCTGATTGCCTCTGAATGCGAAGCGTCACTTACCACCTTTAGAATTAAAAACAAGAGATAGATTTTGAAACCCAACCCTTTAGAATAACAAGAACAACAATAAGCCTAAACTTATCACCTATCTTGAATACCTAGAAGTGATCTAAAATTCTGAAAGAGTTTTACTACCTTAAGTTGTCTTAAATGTTGAAGAATAAATCCAAGAGTAGCCACACACAAGGGTGAAAGAAAAATCTTTCAATTTTTATTGATAATAGTCTAAATCTAAAAGCGAAGAAGATACCCCTTTATATAGGAAGGGGTCACGAAATTCTACCGAAAAATAAGGAAATAAAGTCATAAACTACTTTGGACAACAAGTCCAACTACCATAGGAAAAAGGTAAAACTCTAGGAAATAAAAACCAAGTCAATCTTGGAAATAAATTCCAATAATCTTAGGAAAAGAAAAATAAAACCTTAACTACCTAGGAAAGTATCAAAGACTAGGAAACAAAATAAGCAAACTTGGGCGCCAAGTTGGCTCCTTTGTGAGTTGATTTAGGCACCTAATTTAGGCCCTCCTTGGCTGGTGCTTGGACCCCAATGCACCTCCTCTTGGACTTGGACTAGGACCATGAAATGAGTGTAGCACTTAGCTAAATCCTCTCCATAATTCTTGAGATCTTCTTCCACCATTAGCGCCTTCTTGATCTCCCATTGAAGCCCAACAACCTTGTCTTCCTTCTCCTTAGCTTAGACCTTGTGAATGGCTTTCTTGGTTATTCTACAACTTTATCCTTGTCCATAAAGCTATCATTCTCTTTCTCTTGAAAAGAATTCATCCTCGAATTTGAACCCACACCAAAAAAGGATAAGTCGGTAACATTAAAAGTAACACTTACTTGAAACTCACTCGGAAGGTCCAATTTGCAAGCATTATCTCCAATTCTTTCAAGTACTAAATGGTCCATCTCCTCTAAGGTGCAATTTTGTCTTCCTTTTTGAAGGAAATCTCTCCTTCCTCATATGAACCCAAACCAAATCACCAGGCTTAAAGATAACTGTTTTCACCCTTTATTTCTTCGTAAAGTTGTTTGCTCATTCTTCCTCTCAATTGCAAGTCTCGTATGCTCATGAATAGTCTTCATAAGATCAGCTTTCTTTTTTCATCAAGACTAACCATCTTATTAGTAGACAAAGGCAGTAAGTCAAGTGGTGTAAGGGGGTTAAAGCCATAAACAATTTCATAAGGAGAATAACTAGTAGTTGAATGAAAAGTTCGATTGTAAGCAAATTCTACCATAGGCAAGTGATCACCCCAAGAAGTTAAATTCCTTTTAGAACAACCCTTGACATATTTCCTAAGGTTCTATTTATTACCTCAGTTTGTGGATGACAAGAAGTAGAAAATAATAATTTTGTTCCCAATTTTCCCCAAAGCACACGCCAAAAGAGGCTAAGAAACTTAGCATCCCTAACAATAGTTCTAGGTATATCATATAATTTAACAACTTCTCTAACAAAAAAATCAGGAACATGAGAAGCATCATTGGTCTTTAAACAAGGAATAAAACGAGCCATTTTTGAGAACCTATCTACCACAACAAAGATGCTATCCTTACCATACTTTGTTCTAGGAAGTCCTAACACAAAGTCCCTAGAAATATCAATCCAAGGTGAAAAAGGCACAGGTAATGGCGTGTATAAACCATGTGGCAACACTTTAGATTTAGCTTGCTTTCATTCAAGGCATTGAGCACAAATTCTTTCTATATCTTTTCTCATATTAGGCCAAAAGAAATTTTCAACAAGGATGTAAAGTATTTTAGGCACACCAAAGTGAATTCCCCACAATGTGCTTCCCTCACAAAAACTTCTCGCAAAGAACAATTAGGGACACAAAGCTTATTATCTGTAAAAAGAAACACATCTTTCAGATTATGTTTCTCAAAATGCCCATTTAAAAATGCCAAAAATGCTACATCAAAATCAAAATCATCAACATATAAATCATTAATATGATCAAATCCCATCAATTTAGAAGTAAAAGTAGAAACAAAATCGTACCTTTTTGAAAGCGCATCAATAACTATATTGTCTTTACCTTGCTTGTAACTAATCACATATGGAAATGTTTCAATGAATTCAAACCATTTGGCATGTTTTCTACTCAATTTACATTGGCTTTTTAAGTATCTGAAGAGTCCATGGTCAACTTTTATCACAAAGTCCTTTGGCCACAAATAATATTGTCATGTAGCAAGAGCTCTTACCAAGGCATACAATTCTTGATCATAAGTAGAATAATTCAATGCAGCCTCATTCAACTTCTCACTAAAATAAGCGATTGGTTTAGAATCTTGCATTAAAACGGCCCCAATACCTCTATGCATCACATTTAATTTCAAAGGTTAAGTCAGGTAATTGTAGAAAAGGAGCATAACACAATTTATCCTTCAAAATATTAAATGCATGCTCTTGTTCTTTTCCTCAATTAAAGACATTATTCTTCTTAATGACTTCAGTTAAAGGAGTAGCAATTGAACTAAAATTTCTAACAAATCTCCTAAAACAGCTAGCAAGTCTATGAAAACTTCGTACTTCAGTAATGCTCTTACGTGTAGGTCAATCTTTAATCATTTTGATTTTATCTTCATCTGCCTCAACACCTCTAGAACTCACAACAAAACCCAAAAAACTACCTTATCTATTCAGAAGTGCACTGGGATAGATTTGCATACAATTATTGCTCCCTAAGCATATTACAAACTTGTTTCAAATGTTCGACATGCTCTTCTAAAGATTTAGAAAAGATTAGAATATCATCGAAATAAATGACTACAAATTTTCCATAAAAATCCTTTAAGATATGGTTCATTAACCTCATTAATGTACTAGGAGCATTATTTAACTCGAGCGCCATCACTAACCATTCATACAATCCATATTTAGTTTTAAAGGTAGTTTTCCACTCATCTCCAGGATTCATTCTAATTTGGTGATATCCGCTCTTCAAATAAATTTTAGAGAATATTTGAGAACCATGCAAATGGTCAAATATATCATCTAAATGAGGAATAGGTTGGCGATACTTTACCATTATTTTATTGATAGCGCGGTAGTCCAAGCACATCCTCCAAGTGCCATCCTTCTTTGGAACTAAAAGCATGGGCACAGAACAGGGACTCATGCTTTCTATTAAAATCCCTTATCAAGCAGCTCCTCTACTTGTCTTTGCAATTCTTTTATTTTTTCGAGATTACTCCTATAATCAGGCCTATTAGGAATTTATGATCCCGGTACAAAATTAATTTGATATTCTATTCCTCTTAAAGGTGGTAAAACTTTAGGAAGATCCTCAGGAAAAACATCTTCAAAATCCTACAAAAGGTTAGAAATTACACTAGGCAAATAGGATGTAGTGAATCATTATTAAGAAGAACTTCCTTATAAGTGAGCAAGATAATAGGCAGCCCCTCTTTTTTTTTGCAATTAAATACTCTTTGGCTTTTACAAGGATCATTTTTTTTTCAATCTTAGCCTCTTTCCTCTCACCAATGCTTTTTTTCAACTCTTCCCCACCTTTTCCTTTCTATCATTGCTGCCCTCTCTCTCCTCACACCTTATTTCATATTTTCCCTCTTTTTCTTTCCCTTTAGTCTCTCGTTTTGATCCCTCACATGTTTTCCCATTAATTCTTTCATCATTTTTTTTTATCTTCATACACTTGGAAGGAGTTAAAGGTGCAAGAATGCACTTCTTTACATTATGCTCAAGAGAGTATCTATTTTTCCTCCTATCGTAAAAAGCACTCCTATCATACTGCCACAGGCGCACCAACAAAATATGACAAGCTTGCGTGGGTACTATATCTCATAGAACTTCGTCAGGTACCTTCCGATATTAAAAGAGACCATGCATTGCTTATTCACCTTGACCTATCCACTATTATAGAACCATTGCAGCCTATAAGGTCTAGGGTGCTTCGTCCATTCCAACCCTAACTTTTCCACAAAATATGCACTCACAACATTAGCACAACTCGCATTATCAATTATCATAGAATAAATTTTGTCTTTAATCCCACACCGAGTATGGAATATATTTTCCCTTTGTTCTTCATTAAAGTCACCAAAATTAATGTGCATAAGTCTCCTAACCACAAAATTTACTCCATTATCAACAAAAGGTGTATCATTTGGTTTGGGTCACAGACACCGATGCTGAGGCACCTACACTTGAATATGTGCCTGTTGTGAATGAATTTCCGAATATCTTTTCAGATGAGCTCCCTCGGATCCTACCAGACAGGGAGATTGATTTTGGGATTGATGTGATGCCAGACATGCAGCCTATATCTATCCACCTTACAGAATGGCAACCACAGAATTAAAGGATCTAAAGGAACAATTGAAGGGTTCGCTAGAGAAAGGCTTCATCTAACCGAGTGTGTCGCCTTCAGGCGCACCGGTTCTCTTTGTAAGAAAGAACGATGGGTCCCTATTGACTACCGACAGCTCAACAAAGACACAATAAAAAATAAGTACCCACTACCAAGGATAGACGATTTATTTGATCAATTACATGGTGCTAGGTACTTCTCCAAAATTGATTTACGATCGGGGTATCACCAATTGAAGATCAGGGAGCAGGATATTTCTAAAATAGCTTTTAGGACCCAATATGGGCACTTTGAATTCTTGGTGATGTCTTTTGGGCTAAAAAATGCCCGGGCACTGGATCTTATGAATCAAGTATTCAAGCCTTTTCTTAACTCCTTTGTTATAGTGTTTATTGACGATATCCATGTATATTCACGAAGTCGAGAGGACCATGCCGATTATCTCAGGGCAGTTCTGCAGACTCTTCGCCAGCACTAGTTGTATGTGAAGTTTTCAAAATATGACTTTGGGCTTGAATCTGTCACATTCTTAGGTCACGTCGTCTCCAATGAAAGAATTGAGGTTGATCCTCAAAATATTACAGCGAAGAATAATTGGCCTCGACCTACAACTCCAACAAAGATTCATAGTTTCTTGGGCTTAGCAGGTTATTACAGTTAAGTTCCAATGGTCCGATGCTTATGAAAAGAGCTTCAGGAGTTGAAATCAAGATTGAATACGGCGCCGGTGTTGACCCTACCAAAGGGTACAGATGGGTTTGTGGTATATTGCGATGCTTCGAGGATTGGGCTTGGGTGTGTATTAATGCAACATGGCAAGGTGATAGCTTATGCTTCTAGGCAACTCAAGAATCATGAAAAGAACTATCCAACACATGACTTAAAACTTACGGCGGTTGTTTTTGCATTAAATATTTGGCGTCATTATTTGTATGGGGTCCATGTGTATGTATTCACGGACCACAAGAGCCATCAATATATTTTAAAACAAAAGGTTTGAATTTGAGGCAGAGAAGATGGCTAGAGTTACTCAACGATTACGACATCGATATTCTATATCACCTGTGAAAAGCCAATGTTGTGGCGGGTGCTCTTAGCCGGAAATCTATGGGTGGTTTGGCTCACTTGGAGGCACATTAGAGGTCGTTGGCTAAGGAAGTTCACCGGTTAGCTAGTTTGGGAGTTCGTCTTGCGGACTCTATTGAAGGCGGCTGAATCATTGCTTGTGGTCGAGGTCAAAGAGAAGCAATACAACGATCCATTATTGGTACAATTGAAGGAGGGAATTCATAAACACAAGACTATGTCGTTTTCTATCAGCATGGATGATAGTACACTAAGGTACCAAGGGCGACTATGTGTTCGAAATATATATGGTCTCCCAGAAAGAATCATGACTGAGGCCCATCATTCCAAGTATTCCGTGCACCCAATTTCTACAAAGATGTATCTTAAGGAAGTCTACTGGTGGAATGACATGAAGAGAAATGTAGCGGACTTTGTGGAAAATGTCTAAATTAGTAGTAAGTTAAGGTCGAGCATCAAAGGCCCCAGTAGGTTGGCACATAACATAGAAATTCTAATATAAAAGTGGGAAATGATTAATATGGACTTTATGGTAGTACTGCGGCGCACTCCACGCAAGTTTGACTCAATTTGGGTGATTGTGGATCGACTCACGAAATCAGCACACTTCTTGCCAGTTAAACCTACCGATATAGCAGAAAAATATGCTCAGTTGTATATGAAGGAAATATTCAGGTTGCATGGCACTCCAATTTCTATTTTTTCTGATCGAGGGGAACAGTTCACAACTAATTTTTGGAAGAAATTTCAGCAAGGTCTGGGTACTCAAGTGAATCTTAGTACAACCTTTCATCCACATACTGACGGACAGACAGAGCGGACAATTCAGACGCTGGAGGATATGCTGCATGCTTGTGTTCTTGACTTCTAGGGTAGCTGGGATGATCATCTGCCACTCATAGAATTTGCCTACAACAACAATTATCATGCTAGTATTCAGATGACACCATTCGACGCGTTATATAGTAGGAGATGTAGATCTCCCATTGGGTGGTTCAATATTGGGAGGCTAAACTGATAGGACCAGACCTCGTGCATCAGGCTATGGAGAAGGTCAAGATCATTAAGGAGCAGTTGAAAACTGCTCTGAGTCGTCAGAAGTCCTATTCGGATATTCGTCGTAGGGATTTGGAGTTCAAAGAAGATGCTTGGGTATTCTTGAATGCTTTCCCCATGAAGGGTATAATGTGGTTTGGAAAGAAAGGAAAATTGAGTTATAGGTATTTCAGACCGTACATGAACATTCAAAGGATTGGTCAAGTGGAGTA
Organism: Nicotiana glauca; assembly: GCA_026770625.1. NCBI lineage: Eukaryota > Viridiplantae > Streptophyta > Magnoliopsida > Solanales > Solanaceae > Nicotiana > Nicotiana glauca. Next base: position 51,916 of record MU703292.1, read on the forward strand.
CAAGCTTGACCTACCACCTGAGATATCATTAGTGCACCCAATATTTTATGTGTCTATTTTGCATAAAGCAATCAGAGATACGTCGCTTATTGTACCACTATAGAGGGTAATGAAGAACTTTCATTTGAAGAAATTCCAGTTTCCATTCTTGATAGGAAATTCCGGAAGCTGAGGAATAAAGAAGTTGCCTTCGTGAAAGTGCTATGGTGAAACAAGTAGGTTGAAGAGGCAACTTGGGAGGCCGAGGAAGAGATGAAGATGAAGTATCCTTACTTTACTTGTTTGAATAGCTATGTAATTATTTTATGAAATTGTCGGTTGATTATGAGGCCCTGATTTGTGTAATTTTTTATTGTGTTACGTCATTGGATTATGTATATGTCGTTAGGATATGTTTCTGAGATTCTCTGGCAATTGGATAGGCCTAGTTACAAAAGAAACTCTAGAAAAATTTTTGAAATTTTTGGGAGTTAGTCAAAATTTGGAACTGCTAATTTGTAGTATGGCAATTGAGTTACATTGGATGTTAATAGTGAACTTTGACCCTCATTCGAGGACGAATGATTTTAAGTAGGGGAGGATGTAAAGCCCCATAAATTTTTTTTACCTAAAACTTGGTATTTCATAATGCCGAGATAGACTTATGTGTTAAAGATTGTAAAGAATCTTCTCACGAGCTTGCAAGCCGCGGTACTAACGTTTTAGGTTGAACAGTGCGCTGAGGAGTTAAAAGAAATTGCTGGCAGAAAAAGACATTTCTGCGGCCCTCTATGCAGCCGCAGAATCACTCCGCAGGGCGGAGAATTGCCGCAGAGTGAAGCAGAAACTTGAGAAAAACAAGACCAATTTGCGGTCCATTATGCAGCCACACAATGATTTTTCGGACCACACACCGATCGCAGATTCAACATGAAAATTTGTTGGAGGGAGGTTATGCGACGCATTATGCAGTTGCAGAACAGGTCTGCGGACCACATAATGGCCACAAAGTAAGGCAGACCTACCCAGTTCTGCAGGGCCATTTTGCGAACGGTAGAAGCATTATGCCATTGCAGATCTGTGTCAAGACTTCTATTTTTTTAATTTTTGAACCCGACCCCATTCCAATAAAACACCTTTTGGGGATTATTTTAGAAGGATAAATTATATGTTTCTAGAGAGAGGGAGTGACACAGTGTGAGAAAGGGAGTTCATAAGCTTCATCCACCAATTCCTACTCAAATATTGGAAGGTTAACAAGGAAAACACATTAGGTCTTCATCCTAGAGGTATGATTCTTCACCCTAATTCTTAATTTCGAAACTTAGCTAAAAAAAGGGTAATAAGCAAGACAATTCTTGGGCATGGGAGTTGTTTATTTTGCATGTTTGTGTCATCAAAGAGTGTAGGAAGTGAGCTAAAAATGTAAAGAATGGGTTATGGGATGATGGAATCCTCCGTAAAGAGACCTTGAAACCTTAATGCATACCTAGTGACTGATAAAATATTCAAATGAGCTAGAACCATTATCATTTCCCGGATATTGGTTCAATTTGTTATATTTCTAAAATAGATTGAAGTTGCTAAGAATTCCGAAATCTTTTAGAGTTTAAAGGAGCTCGATTGAGGTATGTTGGCTAAACTCCTTTCTTAGAGCTGAATTCCACGGTGTACATATAAGTTATATAAGACCCGATTTGATATTATAAAATTGGCTATTCCGAGTAAGCTATATTGAAAGATATGATGTTTGTGGCGTGACAGTTAGATTTATATTTTCTTACTCTTTAATTCTATCTGTGATGATTTCTTCCATGATTATGGAGTAGTTTACCTTGGGATTAGACGGATATGGTGTTTGATTAATATTTGTGGATTTTAACTCTAGTTCTTTGCAATTTGTTTATGGAGTCTTGAATTGATTGCAACTTTGTTCACCAGTTTATTTAATTAAAAGAGGAATATTGTGGTAATTATCTTGTATTATTTTATTTGGTTTAATCAGTGATTCTCTTAAGTAATTGAAAAGGCTTGTTGAATTATTGATTAAATCAAGTTAGGAGAATATTCGAGAGACGTTTTCCTGAAGACTAATCCATTAAGGCATGCTTGCATATTTTCACAATGCTTATATTAATTCACCTCATAGAGTTAAGATTTAATCGAGAGAGGAGTCTTGACTACATATTTGAACTAATTATCAAGTGAATTCGTGAGAATCATTAGAACATTAGAGTGAAATGAACTAGAGTTGGATCCCAAATAGCGATCTTGCACCTATCCTGTCACGACCCTTATTTTCCTCATTGATTTGTTGCTCATTTACTGTCTTTTTGATCACTTGTTAAATGCTTAATTTTTAGTAGTTAATCGTATTTGATAATCAATAAATCAAGTGTTAATTTTTCTAGATAATAATTAACTGAAGATTATTCGAACACTATTTAAATTCAATCTCTGTGGAGACGATAATTAAACTATAAGTATTATCTTTGACTAGCGAGCAATAATTTTATGTTGTGTTTTACGCTCGTCAGTCCATAATTCCATAAGTAACTTATGTATTTTGCTTTGAAAAAATATTATAATTCATATTTATTGAAGGTTACTTTTGATATTTTAAAAACGCATGTAATGATCTAGCTAATTTAAGACCAACGAGGTTTATTGTCCCAATCAAAAGGTTAAGAGAGTATTGTTTCCGAAATCCTATAGGTTAAGGAGGGTTAGTGAAATTTACTCTATAATATCGAAATTAAAGTAAACAACTAATCCCCCTAGCCTATCTCCGGGCCGGACTCCGGCATGACCCCTATTTTCTATGCTTGGTTCCACAATTAATATCAGATCCACTACGAGGAAAAAAAAATAAAAAATAAACTCGACGCATCTAATTCTATAGTCATATTGTTGGTTTTACGGCTTGCAATATTCCTTTATTTGTTTGGCTATAAAAAAAAAGTTATTAATGCAGATTAATAAGAAAAATGTCAAGAAAAGGTATGTTGCCCTGTTATTCACCATACACACGATTATGTAACAAATAATGTTGATTGAAAATATGAACTAATGTATTTTGATTTGACTAGCTAAATAACATCATATATAATGCCAAATAGCCAACTAAGGCACATTACTAATGTAACATTTTCAAGATAAAAAATAGTAGTGCAGTGCTTAAAGAAGAGTGGAGAGACTTCTTGTACTAGAATTCCACAATAGTACAAAATCACAAGATTCCCTTTGAAACATTACACAACATGTGTTGCATCCATCAAAGGATACAACCATGGAAAATGACGTAAGTACCCTTCCAAAAAGATAATTACTATTGTTATCTTTGTACATAGGAGAGTCATAATTTCCGGAGCCTGTGGCTATAAGAAAAGTACTACTCCTACTAGTTTCTTTAGAAAAAACCAAAACATGGTTATAAAAAAATAGGAAGTTGGAAAAAACTCCAAATTTATTCTGGTAGTATTTGAAATTGAGTAAATTTGTTCCGGTTAAAATTTTGATCATAATATTACCCTGCCAGTATCATTTTTGCCCCACCCAGTAGGCTCAAGGACAAAGTTAAAACTTTTTTCTAATATTAGACTAAAAGTTTAACGGAGAGCAAAGTTCCTCAATTTTGGAAAGTACATGGCTAAATTTGACCATTTTCTCTAATATGTTGGCCTTGCTTGAAATGGAACAACAGAAAGGTTTATCTACATTTCCAAGACGATAACTGCAAAATAAAAAATAAAAGCTCTGGTTAGCTAGAATTAAGCTAAACATTTTTTCTACTATATATAAATATTATTAAATGTTACTTACAATCAGAATCCGTCGTCACCCATTTAGATCCATCATTACAGGTTTTCTCTCGTTTTTTCTCTTCTTGCTCTTCATTTTGTGGATGTTTGTCCTCTAAATATCTCCTTGTTGATGTCCGAGAGGCATTTTGAGGGTTTATTTTCTTGGAAAGCACTGCCCTCAAAAGCTGCAATAGTAATATGCACGTTGTTAATAACACTAAGATATAATAAAGTGGTTAAAGAAAGGGAAATATATTTATACCTTTTCCATTCTTGATTCCTGAAATGTATCTCGTAAACTAGGAGCTGGACCAAAATTAGCACTTGCACAAACGAACATTTTCTTTAGAAGAAAAGAAATACTAGATTTCTTCCCAATTGCTTTCTTTTTGTTCTGCTTACTACGGACATCTTTGCATCTTCCTATAATCACTCTTATAGTTCTGTCAATTTCTCCCTCGTCATAATCAAAATTGTCTGAATTAGTACTGCTGGAACTAATCCTACGATCAACTTCCAAACTTGATGGACAATTAAGAAATCTGTCCAATGGAAGAATATCATTAGCATTATTCTTGATCTCAACTAATCCTGCTTTATTAGCAGCCGGTTTTCGGGATAATAATTTTGTTAACTCTTTTTGTAATTTGCCAACTTCTTCAGGTGTGAATTCTGCTAAATCTGGAGAATTTTCTAGGATTTCGTCCTGGTGATGATCATTTTGTACGTGTAATTGGCTCTCTTTGAAATCGCTGCTCTTATTGCCAAAAGTTCCAATTGCCAATAATGAATCTGCCCAATCTTTAAACTCTTCGTTTCTTTGATCTGTCCCCAAAAATTAAACAGTCAATCAAACAACTTAAAGAGACAGTCCAGCATTTTCTCAAATTTCGAAAATTTATTGTCTACTTTTGGTTAAAGTATAATGTACTAGTATTTGAGGAAATTAGAATGCATTCCCACGTGAAAGATGGTCAGTTGAACACTTTACTCAAATATTACTTTCTCGTACACGTATATTAAAACTTCTAACATCTTTAGCTAAATTTTTGGCTTTGCTATTATAGTCACTACACGTGTAAATATTGCGTTAGTTTCTTATATCGATCATTTCAATACCGGCCCCTATCCTTCCCCAAAAATGTTTTGAGAGGGAAAAAAAAATTATTTAACTTACTTTTATCTGTGGTTTATGACAATAACAATATCAACAAAACCCAGTAAAATTTCAAAAATGAGGTTAGGAGAGGATAGTATATATGCAGACCTTACCCCTACCCTCAGAGATAGAGAGACTATTTCGATAAACCCTCGACTCAATAAATGATGAAAAGAAGCAGAAGATAATAAGAAAACAACAGGGTAATAATAGCAATCCAGGAATAAGTAAAATACCAACTAACACTTAATACTACTTATATGAAAAAGAAAAGAAAAATGCTCAACTACCTACTCAGAGCATTGCATGCATGTCTTAGGAAAAGCTGCACCCAAGGAATTGAGTTTTGGTTTTGCTAATAGGAGAAGGAGAAGAAGGCTTACTTGTGGTTAAAACTGCATTAGATTTTCTGCTTCCTTGTCCCCCATTTAACTTATTATGCGTCCAGTTAAAGAACTGGAAAACCAAAACAAAGTAAAATTTATCAACCTAGCAATACACAATTTTGGAATAATTACTGCAACTGTCATGCTAAATTAACCAACCTTCATATCCAAAAGCAAATCCTAGAAGTCAATGAGAAAGGAGCTTTAGAAGTAGTAATAAATAAAGATTGGTACTGAGTTTGTCACTCTCTTAGTATCCTTGAGTCCACTATTAGTAGTACTAAAACATAGACCTATTAGTTTCTATTACTACCACAAGACATTATCTTTCTCTTTTTATATGGTCCAAAGTGAAACATGCAAATTTGCCTATGTAGAATAAAGATAATGCACAAACAAAGAGGAGCAATGTGCGCGCTCAGTATAGTACTTGAGTGACCACACTGTTGAAAGAGGAATGCGTGGCTATTCTTCCTTCCATAGGATTCAAGATTAATGCTAATCTTTAGGCATCCTTCTAGCTTTTAATTATTGATTTAATTTAACTAATTATATACACTAGTGATAGTGTGAAGGGAACCTTTGGCGTAACTGGTAAAATTACTACCGTGTGATAAGGAGGTCGCGCAGATTGGAGTCGTAGAAACAGACCTCATACAAAAGTTCAGGGTAAGCCTACGTACAATAGACTCTTATGGTCCGGCCTTTCCCTGCCGCGGGAGCTTAATTCATCGGGCTGCCCTTTTATATTTACTCAGAGGCGGAGCAAGGATTTAAAGTTTATGAATTCTGAACTTGCAACCAAATCCATAACTCATTAGTTACTGAGTTCGCAATTAAGTATTTATACATATTTAATGGATTTTCTGATGCAAATATAGATCTAAGCAAAAAGTTACTGAGTTCTTCCGAACCCGCAAGTAACGCTCTCCTCCCCCCATGTATACATTGAAAGCGTAAAGAACTTCCAGATTATTGGTGCATTTTATAACCGGTTATAATATATTATTTGCTGTTATGATAAATATCAATTTATGGTGGATGTCTACTCTTCTTTCATGATCTTCATCTCAAATGCTTAATGACATATTCAATAACATATTTTGTATGTACAATGACATATACCATGACATATTTTCTTCATTTTTTATGCCTATATAAAGGTCTTGTAATAGATAGGAAAACACGCACAATTGAAGAAGAAAATCTCTTCCTTCTCTCTTTCTCTCTATATCTTTATTTCTTGTTCATGTTTTACAAAATCGCTTTTATTTTATAACACGTTATCAGCACGACTCTAACCTTGTCGAAAGTTAAGTGCAATTCTTCATCCGAAAGGTATAACAGGTTATCTTCTACATTTCTTCTTCTCTCATTGACATTCTAGTGGTATTGTATTGTATTTTAAGTCAAATTGTTATCATGATCATTACGAATCAATATGAATCACCCTACATTGTGGCAAACATGATAAATTGCTAATTATTGGCGTTAAAATCCATCACCTTAAACCTGTATTTTGTCTTCATTTACAGAAATTGTTGTTTGGTATAATACGTAATCTCTTATTCTCAAATCTGCATAAGTACTAATAAATAGATTAAGGTTATCATTACCACCATATGTATTATGGCAACACAATTTAAATATTCGTAATGTTTATATCCATTTATTTATTTTCACTATCATCTTAATCATTTCTAATTCATTTATTTTCTTTGATAGTTTTTACTATGTCAAATTTGTCAAAGCTTGAGTTTTTGGCACTTGACATTTGCTGGAAAGAATTACCTATCATGGGTTCTCGATGCTGAGATTCACTTAGCCGCTAAAGGCCTTGGTAACACCATTACTCATGGTAATGAGGCATCAAGCCAAGATAAAGCGAAGGCCATGATTTTCCTTCGTCATCATTTGGATGAAGGTTTGAAGATTGAATATTTAACAGTAAAAGATCCACTTGAATTGTAGACTGACCTAAAGGAAAGGTATGATCACCTTAAGGCTACGGTATTGCCAAGGGCTCGATATGAGTGGATTCACTTACGGCTGCAAGATTTTAAAACCGTAAGTGAGTATAACTCTGTTGTATTTCGAATAACTTCACAATTGAAATTATGTAGGGAAGTTATAAATGATGAGAATTTGTTGGAAAAGACTCTTACGACTTTTCATGCCTCAAATATGGTATTACAACAGCAATACCGTGAAAGGGGTTTTAAAAGGTATTCTGAGTTGATCTCATGCCTTCTGGTGGTTGAGCAACACAATACCTTTTTGCCGAAAAATCATGAAGCCCGTCCCACGGGTCAGCTCCGCGTCCTGAAGCAAATATGGCAGCTAGACGTGATAAGTCTGGAAAAAGACTGAATAATAATCATGGTCATATGAATGTACGTGGGCATGGCAATGGTAAGAGACGATATGATAGTCATCATCGAGGTGTTCATGGCAAACGAGAGAACAATATGGGTTCTTAAAATAATCCTTCAAGAGGCAAAAACGGTAACTGCCACCACTGTGGCATGAAAGGTCATTGGAAAATTGAATGTCGTGCACCTGAGCATTTTGTCAGGCTTTATCAAAACTCCATCAAAAGAAAGGCAAATAATGTTGGAGCATCTTCTGCTAATGCCCTAGTGGAGTCACACTTGACCTTTAAAAATGATTTTGAGGCAGGGCCTTCAAACAAAAATGATGACAACGCCGAGGCAAATCTTGCTTTGAAAGATGATGATTTTCAAGGCCTCGATGATCTTACTCATTTGGAAGTTGAAGATTTCTTTGGAGATCAAAACTAAAGTTTGATTATTTTATTGGGGAATACAATTATGTTGTTATTTTCTGTGCTTTTATCTCGTCTAAAGTTGTTTTATTTTTAAGTAGTGCTTAAGTTGTCTTATGTTGTCGTTGGCGATGTTAGTTTTTCAGTATTTCTCATGAAGTACTTTTATTTTTTTTTTTATGAAGAAATTAAAATTTCCTAGTCTTCAATTGGATCCAAGATGAGTAATGAAGATTTATGTCTTTTGGATAGTGCTACAACTCACACAATATTAAGAGAAAAGAAATTTTTCTCTTCTTTGGTTATGAAAAAGGCCTATGTTAATACAATATTCGGTAGTAAAAAGTTGATTGAGGGCTCCGGAAGAGCGACCTTATTATTACCCAAAGGAACGATATTAAATATTGATAATGCATTTTATTGTAGTAAGTCTCAAAGAAACTTGTTGAGTTTCAAAGCTATTCGCCAAAATGGCTACCATGTTGAGACATCAAATGAAGGAAATGTTGAATACCTTTATATTACTACAATAAAAGCAGGTAAAAGATATGTGCATGAAAAATTACCCGCATTTTCTTCTGGGTTGTACTACACAAACATTGGTGTGGTTGAATCACATGCCATATTAAACAAAAAGTTTACTACTTCTAATGATTTTATCATTTGGCATGACCGGTTGTGTCATCCCGGTTCTAACATGATGCGTAGAATAATAGAAAATTCAAATGGGCACACATTGAAGAACAAGAAGATTCTTCAATTTAAGGAATTCTCATGTGCTGCTTGTTCTCAAGGAAAATTGGTTATTAAACCATCAGCAGCTAAAGTTGGGATTGAATCCCCTGCATTTCTGGAACGTATACAAGGTGATATATGTGGCCTATACACCCTCCGTATGGACCATTCAAGTATTTTATAGTCTTGATAGACGCATCTACAAAATGGTCACATGTGTGCTTATTGTCAACTCGTAATAGGGCATTTGCGAGATTGTTGGCCCAAATAATAAGATTAAGAGCACAATTTTCAGATTATGCAATTAAGAAAATTCTTCTTGATAGTGCTGGTGAATTTACATCTCATGTCTTTACTGATTATTGTATGGCCACTGGAATAAAAGTTGAGCATCCGGTTGCTCATGTTATACTCAAAATGGTCTAGCATAATCGTTGATATAACGCCTCCAATTAATAGCTAGACCATTACTAATGAGGACAAAACTTCCCTTTCAGTGTGGGGACATGCTATTTCGCATGCAGCTGCACTTGTGCATATAAGGCCAGCCAATTATCATGAAGTTTCCCCATTGCAATTGGCTTTTGGCCAAGAGCCAAAAATTTCCCATCTTAGAACCTTTGGTTGTGCGGTATATGTTCCAATTGCTCCACCACAACGCACAAAGATGAACCCTTAAACAAGGTTGGGGATATATGTTGGGTATGAATCTCCTTCTATTATAAAATATTTGGAGCATATGATCGGAGATTTATTTACAGCGAGATTTTCTGACTGTCATTTTGATGAATCAATATACCCAACATTAGGAGGAGAAAATAAGCAGCTGAGAAAGGAGATAGATTGGAATGTAAATTCACTATCTCATTTAGATCCTCGAATACATCAATGTGAACAAGAGGTTCAAAAGATAATTCACTTGCAAAATATTGCAAATCAACTACCAGATGCGTTCACTGACCTACCAAGGGTGACTAAGTCATATATTCCAGCTGCTAATGCTCCATTTCGAGTTGATATCCCGGTAGGACAATCAATTAAAGCAAATGAGTTTAAACCAGCTTGAAACATGGTAGACCAGTCGGTTCTAAGAATAAAAATCCTCGAAAAATAAAAGGAGTAACTGATCAAAGTGATCATAATACGGAGGTAGTGGCTCAAGAAAAGCACATAGACATAACAAATGATAAGACCTCAAGGGAGGTTCAGGTACTTGAAAATGATGATGATGGAGATATCTCAATAAGTTATGTCTCAACAGAAAAAATATGGAACCGAAATAATATTGTTATTAATAACATTTTTGCTTATAATGTTGTTGTTGAAATAATACAACAAGACAAGGATCTTGAACCAAACTCTGCTGATGAATGTAGATAGAGAGGTGATTGGCCAAAATGGAAAGACGCCATCCAGGCAGAATTAACTTCACTTGCGAAACATGAAGTTTTTGGACCTATAGTACAAACACCTAATGTTGTTAAGCCTGTTGGATATAAATGGGTATTTGTATGTAAAAGGAATGAGAAAAATGAGGTACGAAGATATAAGGTACGTCTAGTTGCACAAGAATTTTCACAAAGGCCCGATATCGATTATGAAGAGACATATTCTCCTGTTATGGATGCTATAATATTCTGTTATCTCATTAGTTTTGTTGTCCATGAAAAGCTTGACATGCATTTAGTGGATGTGATTATAGCCTACCTTTGCGGTTCACTTGATAATGAGATATACATAAAATTTTCCGAGGGATTTAAAATGCCTGACGCACATAATTCAAAGTCTCGGGAAATATTTTCAATCAAATTGCAAAGATCTTTGTATGGTCTAAAGCAATTAGGAAGAATGTGGTATAACCGCCTTAATGAGTATCTATTAATGGAAGATTATATAAATGATTCCATTTGTCCATGTGTTTTTATAAAGAAAACAACATCAGAGTTTGTTATACTTGTTGTATATGTTGATGACATAAACCTTATTGGAACTACTATAGAACTCCAAAAGGCAATTGATTATTTAAAGAAGGAATTCGAGATGAAAGATCCCGGAAAGACAAAATTATGTCTTGGTTTGCAAATTGAACATTTCGCAAACGGAATTTTTATTCATCAATCTGCCTACATAGAAAAGGTATTGAAACGGTTTTACATGGATGGAGCACATCCATTAAGTACTCCGATGGTTGTTCGATCACTTGATGTGAATAAGGATCCATTCCGACCTCAAGAAGAGAATGAAGAGCTACTTGGTCCTGAAGTACCATATCTTAGTACAATCGGTGCACTAATGTATCTTGCCAATACTACAAGGCTTGACATAACCTTTTCAGTTAATGTCTTAATGAGATATAGCTCTGCTCCTACAAGGAGATATTGAAATTGAATCAAACACATATTCTGGTATCTAAAAGGAACTACCAATATGGGCTTATTTTATGGCAATAATTGCAGTCCCGATCTTGTTGGTTATGTTGATGCTGGATATTTATCTGACCCACACAAGGCTCGATCTCAAACAAGTTATGTGTTTACCTGTGGAGGCACTGCCATATCTTGGCGATCAACTAAGCAATCAATTGTGGCTATTTCATCTAATCATGCTGAAATAATTGCTATTCATGAAGCAAGTCGAGAGTGCGTGTGGTTGAGGTCTATAATACATCTTATTCGAGACAAATGTGGTTTGAAATATGACAAACTACCTACGATTTTGTATAAAGACAATGCAGCATGCATAGCTCAATTGAAGGGAGGATTCATAAAAGGAGATAGGACAAAACACATTTCACCAAAGTTATTTTTCACACATGATCTTCAAAAGAATGGTGATATCAATGTGCAACAGATTCGTTCAAGTGATAATATGGCTGATTTGTTCACAAAATCTCTACCGACGTCAACCTTCAAGAAGCTAGTACATAAGATCGGGATGCGAAGGCTTAAGGATGTGAATTGATGCTCTCATCAGGGGGAATTAATACGCGTTGTACTGTTTTTTCCTTACAAGGTTTTGTCCCATTAGGTTTTCCTTGCAAGGTTTTTAACGAGGCAACCAAAAGGCATATTTTTAAACATGTGTACTCTTTTTCCTTCACTAAATTTTTTTTCCATAGGATTTTTTCCTAGTAAGGTTTTAACGAGGCACATTATCTATGGACATTCAAGGGGGAGTGTTATGATAAATATCAATTTATGGTGGATGTATACTCGTCTTCCATGATCTTCATCTCAAATGCTTAATGGCATATTCATGACATATTCCAAGACATATTTTTTTCACTTTTTATGCCTATATAAATGTCTTGTAATAGATAGGAAAGCACACACAATTGAAAAAGAAAATCTCTTCCTTCTCTCTTTCTCTCTATATCTCTATATCTCTATTTCTTGTTTATGTTTTACAAAATCGCTTTTATTTTATAACGTTTGTCTCATTTTTTCAGGTTACTAATGTCATTTATTAAGAATATTTACATGTGGTTATCGTTTAGGTAAGCGAAAATGTGTAAATATTTCTTTACATCATCAGGGTATGAATGCCGAAAATCGATCTCAAAGAAAACACTTGTTATCCAACGGTTGTTTTCACGCCACGATTTGTATGACTACCCCTCCTAAGGAGACCAATAGTAACACAAATATTTCCAACTTAAATTACTACGAATTAGTAGTAGCTAGTTTAATTTGCTTTCAAATCTCATTCTTGAATTTTGTTTTCTTATTCTGTTGTCGACCGTAAGTCTATACGAAATAGCCTCTCAGCATATAAAGTGGAGGTGAGGTCTATATACTCTTTACTTTTTTCAAATTTACTTGTGTGATTTTATTGAAATTTTTGTTATTGTTATTAACCGTGGGTTAAAAAGCTAAATTAAATAACATAAATCGACAAAGAAAGCTTATTCGTTTCTTTCTTTAGTTCTTTTAGGGGGTCAATATATTTTGTTATCCTTAATACTTTCCTTCTACTTATCAGCAAAGGCATTAACATGCTGGCTAATTATAATTAGTGGTCTAAGCACGCCAGGAATAAAAGGGAATCCATTCGGAATTACATCAGATATACTTTGCTTTTTAGGCATCCCTTAAATTACATTTTATATGACACTGTCAATTTTAGTGGGCGTTTGGATATAAGAATTGCGAAATTCCGGAAAGAATAACTTTTTGTTCAAGTGAAAATGGTATTGAAAATTAGCGTTGTGTTTGGACATGAATAAAATTTGGAGTTTCTCCGTAATTTCACATGGAAATTTTGAAAATTAATTTTTTGGAGTTTTTCGCATGCCGAAACATTCTGAAATTTAAAATTTTCATCGCCAAATAATGATCTCGAAAAAAAAAAAATTTAATTGCCAAATGGCCCTTTAGGGCCCGTTTGGCCATATTTTTTTTTCTTTCCGAAATCAGTGTTTCGCCATAATATTTTCAATTTTTACTTGAAGATGAATTTTAAATTTTTTAAAGAATTTGAAAACTCCAAAAAGCTATTTTTTAAAATTTTTACTTCAGATCACAAATATTCAGAAACAATCCAAAATTGTATTCTATGTTTTAAAAGGCAGAATTAGGACTCGCCCGGGACTCGCCTCGGGGCGGAGCACTTGAAAAACGCCCCTAGGCTTATGTGCGGGGCTTAGTTCCGTGAGACTTACACCTCGCCCATCGGAGCTTACGCCCCAGACACGCCCAAAGCCCAGCGTAATAGACTCGCCTAATAGAACTTTATGCAATTGTATGTAACTAACCTTGTAAATCCTCAAATTTTCTTAATAAATCGTTGACTATTCAAAATTATTTTTTTCTTAATCATAAATCATTAAGTTGAGAGTATTTTATGTCATAATTAAAATAAAAATTATCGCACGTTATCCACTAAGAGTTTTATGATGTAGTTACTTTTAAATAAATCTTTCATTTAAAAAGTATTTATTTATTAACTTTTGTTATGTCTTTATTATATAATAGTCCATAATTTTTTTACAATCTTTTTTCTAAATATTATATTTTTCACGTTTACAAAATATAATACTTCTTAATTTAATAGCTCAGTATTGTCTGGTAACTATTTACAAATAATTAGCTATCATAGTATTGTATAGTGAATTATGTGTCACTTTATTAACGTGTTGAAACTTAAAAATAAATCATGCAAGAGAATCATATTTAAATTGTAAATTATATTTTTATATAGATTCTCTTTCAAATAGAAAGCATATTAAATAAAAGGAGTATTTTAATAAAAACGTCAAATTATAGTATCAAAATTTCTTCAAGATTCATTACTCCTTAAGAGATACATATAAGATTTCGTATCGAATACAGTACTTTTGATGTTTGAGTTGTAATGACGTTGTAGCTAATTTACATATTATGATATATGTCATACTTTTCATTATTCATAGGTGAATTATAATTTATAAATATTTTAAATAGATCATTTGTTATAATTTTGTGATTTAAAGGCTAATTTTTAGAATTATTTTTTATTTTTATACTATCTTAAAATTCATGAAATTAGTAAAATTTAAAGATCCGTGGGACTTACGCCCAGTGTCTCAGGGCTTACGTCTCGCCTCGTCAGAGATAAAACGCCTCGTCTCACGCCCCTGCCTTTTAAAATATTTTCACTTAAAATTGTTTTTCACTTTTTTTCTGGAATTTTACAATTTTTATGGACAAACTTAGTTTGTTTCAAGAAGAATAACATCTTCTGTATTTAAAAATTCTTTAATTATAAACTTTATATTTTACCCTGAACGATATGATATGATTGATATGATATGATATGGGTAAATATTCTTTCCTTTTCTCCAATACGTTCTGCTTACCGACCAGAGCCACCAAAAAAAAAAAGCACCAGTCGGTAAGCGAGACAGTGACTGAGGGATCTTTGGTTGTCAAAGAGCAGTTGGACACAAGTATTTTTATGGATATGAATAATCTTTTGAAGTTCAGTTAGCTCTTATCGAGAAGTGAGAAACCGATCATTCTTTTTCAAAGGGATTTTGGCCATTTCTTTTGGGCTCTAGCTAAACAATTAAGGGGTCGTTTGGTTTGAATACCGCTTATGTCGAGATATAATTTATGTTATGATTGATTTTTATTTATATTTGATATGTTGTATTAAATATGACAATTGTATAATTTTTAATAAAAATATATAAGTTATATCGGTACTAATTACCCCACCCTCTATAAGGTATAAGTTATTCTGTATTAATTTTAATCTTGGGATAACTTATACCTAGTTTTCTAACCAAACAAAGTATTAAGATGGTATTAAATTTGTATACCAGCATTATACCTTCTTATACCTCATACCAAACGACCCCTAAAGTTTCTTCTACATGGCCCCTAAAATAAAAGTAGAAAGTAAAATAATTGTTTTGTGTCTTCCCCTCCCCCTACTCTGGTTCAATACTTTATTTCTTTTTTCGTTTTTTATCCAGTGTATGCTATTCGCATTAAATTTATATTCGCACCAGAAAGTTTCATATTGGGGGGAAGAGGGAGGGAGGAGGGGTGGGCGGGTAAAACGCTCGTAATAAAAGATGAAGGAGTGCTTACTACTCCACCATAACCCTTGCTTGTAATACTTTATTACATCTCTAATAGAATATGCTCCAAACCTCTTGTGACCAACATATTAATTACCATCACATGTTCTCCAGAAATTATAGCTTATTTTAGACCATAAATTTAAATTTTTTCTTTTTCTTAAACTCCATTCCCAATTAAAGTGCACACATAAATTTGGACGAATAGTGTAACAAATAAATACAATGTGTTGATTTTAATCTGGTTTGGTAAATTTTTAGGCTAACCCAAGAACGCTCTTTATTACTCCTTCCATTCCACTTTAATTAATTTTTATTATTATTATTATATATATTAAATAATTCACATTTTAACATTAATTAACAATAAAATTGACCATATTAATCTTAATTTGTTCATTGAAACTACAGCAAACACTCCGAGGCTCTTTACTTCAATGACAACTTTGAAAAAAAGAAGTTAAATTCCCTCTTGATATTTGAAAAAGTTAAATATTATGGACCATAAAAAAAACCAAAAATCAATTAAAGTAGACCGAAGAAAGTAATAAGTAATCCGTATGTCACGACCCGAATTTTTCACCATCGGGATCGTGATGGCGCCTACTCGTGGTAGCTAGGCAAGCCAATTTACTCACTATTTTTCATTAGTAAAACTCATCCTGTTGTCAATTTAATAGCATGAACAATAATAATAACAACAACTGCGAAAGTCTAATTTTTTATAAGTCTGAAATAAATACGAAATACTCAACATAAATCCTCTACCCAAGATTTGGTGTCACATACTCACGAACCACTAAGAATAAACTACATATAAAGGTCGGAAAGAAATATAACAGATGTCTGTCTCGAAACAATGAGACCACAGTATAAATGTAAAGCATAAGAAGAGACGCCGGGCCTACGGACGCCTGCAAGCTACCTCAGTCTCGTGGTAATAAGATTCTGCTATCGAACTACTGCTGCTGCTGCTCAAAGCCTGGACCTGTGCAAAAACGCACAGAAGTGTAGTATCAGCACAACCGACCCCATGTGCTGGTAAGTGCCTAGCCTAACCCCGGCGAAGTAGTGACGAGGCTAGACTAGATACCATATAAACCTGCGCAGTTATAAAATATACAGCGGAATATCGAACACCAAGAAATCAACATCAAGGGAGGAGGAACATGTTGCAGGGAAATACAATTAAACAGTAATCCAGAGCAACAACCAAAAATAGCTTGATCCCACAATGAAACAAGAAATAAATATTCATACATAACCACAGATATCAACAACTGTTGCGGCGTGCAATCCGCTCCATAACTACCATTGTTGCGGCGTGCAACCCGCACCATAATTACCATTATTGCGGCGTGCAACCCGCTCCATAATTACCATTGTTGCGGCGTGCAACCTGACCCACATTATCATTTATCATTGTTGTGGCGCGCAACCCGATCCTCAGTATCATTTGTTGTGGCGTGCAACCCGCCCCTCAATATCATTTAACAGTTTGAGTCCCCAAGCAACAGTCAAAATCAAGGGACACACAGCAGATAAATACATAGCAAACATCCCGGCATGGGAGTACAATTAACAGTTCAATCATCCCGGCAAGGGAGCACAATTAATAGTTCAATCATCCCGGCCAGGGAGAATACACATTAAATACTTACGTCCCAGCAAGGGAATAATCAGTAACTCTTTCTCTTTCTTTATTTTCTTACTTCACGATATCACTGGAGCCCAAGCTCCAAGGAATTCTTATCTCATATTCTGTCACAAACGACAATATAACGATATCCCAGTTAGGGAACGCACATTATCTCAATTAACTCGGCAAGGGAATTTTCATGACCACATTAGTTCCAACATCTAACTACCATATTAATTCCAACATCTAACCACCGCAGCTATAACCAACCTATTATCACACTTAACCACCTCAGTTACATCTAACC
>MU703296.1:4122-21144 GCA_026770625.1 Nicotiana glauca
TTCAAATTACCGAAGTTTGATCTTTATGATGGACAT
Organism: Nicotiana glauca; assembly: GCA_026770625.1. Taxonomy (NCBI): domain Eukaryota; kingdom Viridiplantae; phylum Streptophyta; class Magnoliopsida; order Solanales; family Solanaceae; genus Nicotiana; species Nicotiana glauca. The sequence continues at coordinate 4,159 of MU703296.1, forward strand.
GGCGACCCTGTAGCTCATTTGAGAGGGTTTTGTAGTAAGATGAGGGGTGCTGGAGGAAAAGATGAATTATTAATGGAATACTTCAGCCAAAGCCTCAGTGGATCGACTTTAGAGTGGTATATGAGGCAAGATCATACCTGATGGTACACATGGGATGACTTAGCCCAAGCTTTTGCAAACCATTTTTAGTATAATCTTGAGATTGTCCCCGATCGTCTCTCCTTGACCAAGATTGAAAAGAAACCTGGGGAGAGTTTTAGATAATATGGATTTCGATGGAGGGAGCAGGCCGCGAGGGTCGATCCGCCTATGAAAGAGGGTGAGATGGTGGATTATTTTTTGCAGGCTTTAGAACCTACCTATTACGGCCATCTAGTGTCAGTAGTGGGCAAAACTTTCAATGAAAGTCGTAAAGATGGGAAGCATAGTAGAAGAAGGTTTGAAGTCCAACAAGATTATGAGTTACTCCGCAATAAAAGCGACTACCCAAGCCATCCAGACTGGAACTGGAGGGGTTTTGGGAAAGAAGAAGAAGAAGGAAGAAGTTGCCATGGTGGAGTCAAGGGCATGGTCCAGGGGTCCTTCACCATATTATCACCAACCCCGTCCACATCACCAACCCTACCCACATTGGCCCAACACAACACTAATATCCACCCCTCATTCCACACTTCTCAGTTCACCACGCCCAAACTTATCCTCAACCTCAGGCACCCTGGCGTGCACCCACTCCCCAAAATACCTATCATACCAAAAATGCATACCCACCTCCCAGAACCTAGAGAAATCCCGGTGGAACCGGTTTCCGACCAACCCTGCTGCTAAGAATGACAGATTGCAAAAGAAGAAGACTTTCACTCCATTAGGAGAATCTTACACCAACTTGTTTTATAGGCTGAGGAAGCTTGGAATATTAAACCCAATTTAGCCAAAAATACCAAACCCTCCCCCGAGGAACCTGGACCATTCTGTAAATTGTGAGTATTGCTCAGGAGCGCCAGGACATGATACAGAGAAATGTTGGCATCTGAAAACTGCCATTCAGGAACTTATTGATACTAGGAGAATTGAAGTACAGGCTCCAGAAACTCCCAATATCACGCAGAATACATTACCGACTCATCATGAGACTCACATGATTGAGTTAGTGCAGAAGGGAGAATAAAAGAAGCCGTCGCAAGCTGTGATGATGATTAAGGCAAGTGAGAATAAAGCAAATGAGAAATTGATTGGTGGGAAGGCATTGGCCGTAGTAGAACAGACAGTCAGTGAACCATGGATGATAGTGAAACCAGAACCTGTTAAACTGACAATACCAAGAGCAGTTGTTAAGCCTGTGTTGGTTGTAAAGGGCGCCCGTGCAGAACCGGTTATCATCAAACAAGAAATTCAGTTGCATGTGGTTAGTGAAAAAGCTGTTCCGTGGAATTATGACCGGGTGAGTGTTATGTATAGAGGAAAAAAAGTTAAAGAAGAAGTATGCAAAATGCATGGGTTGACTAGATCAGGGAGGTGCTTTGCCCCTGAAGAATTAAGGAAAGTTAAAGCAGCTAGAGACAATCCGGCACCAGTGAAAAGAGCTGTTACTGAGGAGGAAGCTGAAGAGTTTTTGAAAAAGATGAAAGCACAAGGCTACTTAATCGTGGAACAATTAAGAAAAACCCCGGCGCAAATCTCGTTATTGTCTTTATTGATCCATTCGGATGAACATCGCCAGGTGCTGATGAAGATTCTAAATGAAGCTCATGTGCCAGACAAAATCACTGTGAATCATCTTGAGAAGATTGCAAACAAAATTTTTGAGGTTAACAGGGTTAACAGGGTAACATTCTCCAATGATGAGTTGCCTTTGGAAGGAACTAAACATAATAGAGCCCTTTACCTCAAACTGAAATGCGAAGATTCCGTGGTGACTCGGGTGTTAATTGATAATGGGTCTAGTGCCAACATTTGCCCTCTCTCTACCCCAGAAAAGTTGAAGGTTGACAATGAAAGAATTCATAAGAATAGTATCTGTGTACGAGGATTTGATGGCGGAGGGAAGGATACAATAGGAGATATTGTGTTGGAGCTAACAATAGGACCTGTGGAATTCACTATGGAGTTCCAAGTGCTTGATGTTGCTGTTTCCTACAATCTTTTATTGGGACGGCCCTGGATTCATGCTGCAAAGGCAGTGCTGTCTACTTTGCATCAAATGGTCGAATTTGAATAGGATCGGCAAGAGATTGTGGTCCATGGGGAGAATAATTCTTGTAATGCTATTACACCCTTCGAAGACGTTGAAGATGATAAGGGTCCGTGGGTGTACCAAGTTTTAGACACAGTGCCAGTTGCTAAAATCCCGGAAGGGGAGTGTTTTCCTATGCCCAAGGTAGCTGCCGCATCTGCCATGGTGGCAACGGAGAAGATAAGGAATGGATTTTTACCCGGAAATGGTCTGGGAGCTTCATTACAGGGGATCATACAGCCAGTGTCTCTTCCTGGAAATCTGGACACTTTCGGGTTAGGTTTTAAGCCCACGGCTGCCGACATAAGGAGAGCCAAAAATATGAAGAAGAGAGTGCGGACCCTTCCAAAACCTATTCCTCGCCTTTCCCGTTCTTTTGTCTGGTCTGGTACTAAAAGGCGCCCAGCAACAGCAATGCCCAATTCTGTGGTGATAGAACCTGACAAGGAGATGATCGAAAGGTTTGAAAGGTTGTTCGATGAAGTGAATATGATGGAAACAGGCAAAGGTCCGAGAAAAATCGATGTGCAGTTCGTGGGGTCTCTGGCCAAGCTTAATAACTGGGAAGCTACTCCTCTTCCAAATCGGAAGGAGTCGTGGTAGTTAGTTTTTGATTTTCCTTTAAGTATTAAATCTGGATTATTTCCAAGATTGTAATTCAGATTGTTGTGTTCCATCCATTTGGATGAGTTAAACCTTGTTATCTTACAATTTTAATGAAATGCAATTTCATTCTCTCTTCATTTCTGATAGCCTTTATTTTGGTTTTTTCTTTTCTTTCTTGTACAGTCCCTTTTATGCTGGTTTCAATGATGTATTATGCATGAGGAATTTCCAGCCTAGTCTTGATAATCAATGTGAAATAGTGAAAGTTGAGTGTGAGGATGAGATAGAATATGATGACAAGGAAGCTTTGGAAGAAATCAGTAAAGAATTAAGTCAATTTGAGGAAAAACCCAAACCTAATTTAAATGACACAGAGGCAATCAATTTAGGGGATCAGGAGAATGTTCGGGAAACAAAAATAAACGTCCATTTGGAAGCCCTGCTCAGGGAAGAAATAATCAAGTTGTTGTTTGAGTTAAAAGATATTTTTGCATGGTCATATGATGATATGCCGGGTTTAAATACCGATCTGGTGGTCCACAAATTGCCCATTTATTCGGAATGCTCTCCTGTCAAGCAAAAGCTGAGGAAATTTAAAACAGATATCAGTGTGAAAATTAAAGACGAAGTCAACAAGCAGTTTGAGGCGAAGGTCATACGGGTTACCCGATATCTCACCTGGTTAGCAAATGTCGTGAATGTGCCAAAGAAAGATGGAAAGACCAGAGTGTGTGTTGATTACCGTGATCTTAATAAGGCAAGTCCAAAAGACAACTTCCCGCTGCCAAACATCCATATATTGATTGACAATTGTGCTAAACATGAGATCGGTTCCTTTGTGGATTGTTATGCGGGCTATCACCAGATTTTGATGGATGAGGAAGATGCTGAAAAGACAGCATTCATCATGCCTTGGGGGACATATTGTTATAGGGTCATGTCGTTTGGGTTGAAAAACGTAGGGGCACCATACATGAGGGCGATGACTACCATGTTCCATGATATGATACATCGGGAAATTGAAGTTTATGTGGATGATGTAATTATAAAGTCAAGAAAGCAGTGTGATCATGTTAAAGACCTGAGGAAGTTTTTCCAGAGGCTCCGCAGGTACAATCTCAAACTTAATCTAGCAAAGTGTGTGTTTGGAGTCCCGTCAGGGAAGTTGTTGGGATTTGTGGTAAGTCGACGTGGTATTGAATTAGACCCGTCCAAAATCAAAGCCATACAGGAGTTGCCACCGCCAAAGAGCAAGAAAGAAGTGATGAGTTTGCTCGGCAGGTTGAATACATTAGCAGGTTCATTGCTCAGCTTACAGCAACTTGCGAGCCTATTTTTAAGCTGCTAAAGAAAGATGTTGCAGTCAAGTGGACGGATGAATGTTAGGCAGCATATGACAAAATTAAGGAGTATTTGTCCAGTCCACCTGTGTTGGTTCCGCCAGAGTCGGGAATACCCTTGATCCTTTATCTGATAGTGTTGGATAATGCTTTTGGTTGTGTATTGGGGCAGCATGATGTTACGGGAAAGAAAGAGCAGGAAATTTACTACCTCAGCAAGAAGTTCACATCTTACGAGATAAAATACACTCAGATTGAGAGCACGTGTTGTGCATTAACCTGGGTAGCACAGAAGTTGAAACATTACCTGTCAGCATATACCACTTATCTTATCTCGCGGTTGGATCCATTGAAATACATTTTTCAGAAGCCCATGCCCACAGGGAGGCTCGCAAATTGGCAAATCCTGCTCACTAAATTTGATATTGTATACGTGACCCGTACTGCGATGAAAGCACAAGCAGTGGCTGATAACCTAGCAGAGAATCCAGTTGATGACGAATATGAACCGTTGAAAACATACTTTCCTGATGAAGGGACAATGCATATTGAGGAATCAGAACAAGATGAAAAACCTGGGTGGAAGTTGTTCTTTGATGGAGCTGCCAATAACAAAGGCGTTGGGATAGGAGCGGTACTTATTTCCGAGACAGGGCAGCATTACCCTGTTACAGCTCAGCTTCGCTTCTATTGTACCAATAATATGGCTGAATATGAGGCATGTATCTTGGGTTTGAGGATGGCTATATACATGGGTGTACAAGAGATTTTGGTCATGGGCGACTCGGATCTTTTGGTACACCAAATTCAGGGAGAATGGGAAACACGAGACTTAAAGCTCATACTGTACCGGCAATGTTTGCATGAATTATGTCAACGGTTTTAATTAATAGATTTCAGGCACATTTCGAGGATTCATAATGAAGTTGCTGACGCTTTGGCCACTTTGGCATCAATGTTGCATCATCCAGATAAGGCTTATATGGACCCATTGTAGATTCAGTTCCGAGATCAGCATGCCTATTGTAATACGGTGGAAGAAGAGCTTGATGGTGAGCCATGGTTTCATGATATTAAAGAATACCTCAGAATGGGAGTATATCCGGCACATGCCACGGGGGATCAAAAGAGAGCTATTAGATGCTTGGCAAGCGGATTTTTCTTCAGTGGAGGGGTTATGTACAAAAGAACTCCATATCTTGGTTTATTGAAGTGCATGTATGCCAAATAGGCTACAACTATCATGATCGAGGTACATGCGGGAGTATTTGGACCTCATATGAGTGGGTATGTGTTGGCAAAGAAGATTCTTCGTACAGGTTATTATTGGCTTACTATGGAACGGGATTGTATCCGTTTTGTGCGCAAGTGTCATCAATGCCAAGTACATGGAGATTTGATCCATTCTCCACCATCTGAGTTGCATACATTGTCAGCCCCATGGACCTTCATTGCTTGGGGGATGGATGTTATTGGGTCGATCGAGCCAGCAACATCTAATGGGCACAGGTTTATTCTAGTAGCCATTGATTACTTCACTAAGTGGGTTGAAGCAAAAACTTTCAAATCGGTGACCAAGAAGGCAGTGGTTGATTTTGTGCAATCAAATATCATTTGCCGGTTCGGAATTTCGAAAGTTATTATCACAGATAGTGGTGCAAATCTCAACAGTCAACTGGTGGCGGAGACATGTCAGAATTTTAAAATCACACACCGCAATTCCACACCATATCGTCCTAAGGCGAATGGATCAGTCGAGGCAGCTAATAAGAACATCAAGAAAATACTTCGAAAAATGGTGGAAGGATCCAGGCAGTGGCATGAAAAGTTCTCTTTCGCTCTGTTAGGATACTGCACTACTATTCATACTTCAGTAGGGGCGACTCCTTATTCATTGCTGTATGGTGCGGAGGTAGTGATACCTGCAGAAATTGAAATACCCTCCCTGCGGATTATTGCTGAAGCAGAAATTGATGATGATGAGTGGGTCAAAGCCCGTCTGGAACAATTGAACTTGATTGATAAAAAGAGATTGGTAGCAGTATGTCATGGACAGTTATACCAACAAAGAATGGCGAGAGCATATAACAAGAAAGTGCGTTCGCGGAAGTTCGAAATAGGGCAATTGGTATTAAGCCGTATCTTACCTCACTGGTCTGAAGCAAAAGGAAAGTTCGCTCCTAACTGGTAGGGGCCGTTTGTTGTAACATGAGTGTTGTCCAATGGTGCATTGTATCTAATAGATGTGGAAGGAAAATATGTAGAAATGGCTATCAACTCTGATGCAGTCAAAAGATATTATGTATGATTTCTTTATCTTTATGTACCTGATTGTATTTGGCATGTTTTAAGATTGAAATGACGAAGGCATTTTGTTTTGCTATCCAAATACTTTACCCTTTGTTATCCTTTTTGAGCCCTGATATATTTTTCTTTCGTAGCCCTCTTTCGGAATCAACAACAAAATTTAAGAACCCGAGCAGGGAAATTAAGTGGAGAAACAGGAGAAACACAGTGGAAAAAGAAAAGAAAAGGAAAGAAATGAAAGAAAAGAAAAGAGAAAGAAAAAGAAAAGAAAAAGAAAAGAAAAGAAAGAAAAGAAAAGAAAAAGAAAAAGAAGAAAAGAAAGAAAAGAAAAGAAAGAAAAGAAATGAAAAGAAAAGAAGAATGAAAGAAAAGAAACATCGCAACAATGAAGTGATTTTGTCGCCTGAACTATGTTTGACGTGATCCCGAAAGGGTACGTAGGCAGCCTCACGGAGGTTCAGTCACAACAAAGTAAAAGTCCAAGAATCCCCAAAAAGGAAACTAGGGCAGAAGTTATGGTTGTTGCAGAGATATGATTCCGAAAGTTGTAATTTTTGAACCCAAGCTTGAATTATTTTTGAGCCTTTATACCTTCTTTCTAAACCTATCCAAAAACCACATTACGGTCCAAAGAAAGACCTTCTGATAAATTTTAAGAAATATCAATACAAGCTGGTAAGGTGATTCATGTTGTGGACAACACTCTGGTACCAGAAGAAAGAGATATAAAAAATGAGAGAGTCTTATTGGTGAAAACCCTCACGGGCACCGTAAGGCGAAGTGAGCTTGAGAGATATTGAAAATGAGAGAGTCTTATTGGTGAAAACCCTCACGGACACCGTAAGGCAAAAGTGAGTTTTTCGGATGGGCAAATAAAAGAAGTCTATGGTTGAAAGGTGTTTGAAACATGGCAAAACAAGCAAGGTTTGGGTTTTGGCGAAAGTCGGGTTGTAAAAGTATGGAACATCAGATGTGGTAAATGACAGCTGATTGGTTGGACAGACTAGGCTGGTTAATCCAAAATGCATGGCACGATCAATGGAATTCGCCTTTCCACTCAGCTAAGTCCTATCCTTTTTCTCTTAATTACAACTCATTCAGAGTCTTTCTATCCTCAAAACCTTCGAGGTCATTGCATTTCATTCTTTTGAAGTCCGTCTATAAGACGTTTCAGTGTCAGGTCAATTCAGAAATAGAAAGAAGGATGTCAAGGCTAATTACCAGTTTCCCAGTTGTATGGCATGACGAGATTGGGACATATCAAGAGGAAGCAAAGCATAAAGGACCACTGGAAATCCCATCAGTAGGGTAATCCGATAAGTGTAAGGGAGAAGCAAAGTTCTACAAGAAGGGAACAGAAACACCAAAACAGTAATATGAGGTAAAACATTTGGGTCATCAAAATCAGAGGGTTGAAAGTCAGCCGAGAAGTCATGGCAAGTCAAAGTGAGTCCAAAATAAGCAAGTCAGAGCAAAGTCGGAAGCAGGAGCATGGCCAACAAGAATGCCAGCAGCTAACCACCATTTTTATATTAACAAATCTTTCTTTGATTAAAACAGAGGCAGAAAGAATTTTTCTTTGTAGGCAGGAGCCCACCTGGATAACAAGGGAATAATTTTCCAAAGTCAGTAAGCAGGAGCCCACCTGAAGAATAAGGGAATATTTTTCAAAGTCAGCAAGCAGGAGCCCACCTGAAGAATAAGGGAATAGTTTTCAAAAAACCAGCAAGCAGGAGCCCACCTGAAGAATAAGGGAATATCTGTCAAAATTCAGCAAGCAGGAGCCCACCTGAAGAATAAGGGATATCTTTCAAAATTCAGCAAGTAGGAGCCCACCTGAAAAACAAGGGAATATCTTTTCAAATGCAGCAAGCAGGCACCCACCTGAAAAACAAGGGAAGTACAATCCAAATTTTAGCCTTTAAATATCTGATAACATGATATGCCCAGTCAACAGACTAGGGCAGAAAAATTCTCTTTGTTTGTCTATTTTGTTGCAATCAGGCACCCACCTGGAGAACAAGGGAATACTTTTTCAAATCAGGAGCCTACCTGGAGAATAAGAGAATACATTTTTCAAGCATTGTAATCAGGAGCCCACCTGAAGAACAAGGGAATACTTCTTAAAGCATCGCAATTAGGAGCCCACCTGGAGAACAAGGGAATACTTCTTAAAGCATCGCAATCAGGAGCCCACCTGGAGAACAAGGGAATGCACTTTTCCAACAATCGGAAGCAGGAGCCCACCTGAAGAATGGACACATATTTCAAATTATAGTAATTAAGCAACATCATGAGGAATGGAAAAACATCGCCAAGGCAACAACAAGAATTCCATTGGAAGAACATAAGATACAAGTTCAAGGCAACAAGAGCAAGTTTGGAGATATAGATAGGATCTTTTGTAATTCCTAGATCATAGCTTAGGCTAGCTTCTTTTTATATTGACGGTGTAATAAGGAGGTCAGCGAGCAGTAACAGCAACAACAGTAGTAAAATCACACCTCCTGGTAGTCCCAGCTACGTGACATTCCTGAACTACACTGACCTGATTCCCGTTTAGCTCGGGATATGTAGGCAGCCTCTGAAACAGGGTGCGGTCAACACTTTCAAAGATGCTTCATACGGAATATGCAAACGGGCAAAAATCGCTCATTTCCGCTCACTTATCTTTGCACGAAAACTCTTCATGTTTCCGGGCAAAGAGGGGCAGCTGTGAGCACGTGATTTTTGCCCTAAGCAAATTATTCCAAAAGTTTCAAATAAAATAATTTTATAATTTTTATGAATTTTGTTGCATTTTTGCGTTAATTGATTGCATAATAATTCATATTAAAAAATACAAAATATGAATTTGCATTAGGAATTTAATTTCATATTTTAGTGTTAAGTAGGTATTAATTCATTTTAGAACAATTTAAAGAAAATCAAAAATAGTTCACTTTAGCATTTTACTGTTTTAATTGGAAATTGCTACAAAATAGTTTTAAAAAGTAATTTTAGGCCATTAATTAGTTTAGTTTAAAGTTTTATTTCTATTTTAAAAATTCAGAAAATACAATACAAAATAAAAATACAAAAATACAAAATTGAAAACAAAGCAAAAGAAATAAAAGAAAAGACAAAAAGAGAAAACAAAAGGGCTGCCCAAATTGGGCCAGTTGCAACCTATTTCGNAACAAAAAAAGAAAACAAAAGGGCTGCCCAAATTGGGCCAGTTGCAACCTATTTCGTATAGCCCAAATTAATTCCACCCGCCCAGGCCCAAACATTTCCAAACCCGGCCTGCCCATTTAATAAACCAAACGACACCGTTTGGTGTTCAGTGAATCTGAGCCGTTCATTTTATCTCATCCGACGACCATGGATCAATACACAAATTAAATAAAATAACTCTACATTTCAGAAACCCTAAAATCATTTCATCTCCTTCATATCGTATCTCTCCTCCTCCTCGCGGCCGATCTCGCCGGAATCCTCACCAGTGGGAAACGCAACTTACGCCAACGACCACCAAAATCACTCCACAGATCCACCATGAACCCCTTTTTCCATCCATACCATCAGTTTTCCTCGAATCTTGCCCTATCTTGTCGAATCTTCACCAGAAGTTTTCCGGCCAAGTCGCCGGTTAACCTAATAAATTCCAAAATAATATCATAAAACCGCCTCGACCTCCTTAACCCAACCCCCATAATATTATACCTCGAATATAGCCGGAGCGTCTCAAATATTGAAATGAAAATTTTCCGGCCAAGGTCCAAATAACCCCAATCGAGTCTAGATTAACACTGTGAGATCCCTTGGTCTTTCCCTATCGAACCCTTGTGAGCGTTTGGCTCAAGTGTGACCAGAGCAAGTCGATTAGATATTTCAAGATTTTCTGGTGGAACCCTAGATAAGTTTTCTTCATCTTTTTCTTTCTCTTCTTTTCTTTTATTTTTTTTTTTCTAATCTTTGTCTGTTTATGCATGCATTTGTTTTCAATTGTTTTTTTGCGTTTTCTTGGGTTTTTCTTGTGATCGATTTTCTGTTCTTTTCTGTGCTCAGATTAGTCCTATACTTTTTGCAAATTCATATAAAAAATCTGTTATAAATCTTTCTAGGCTAGTTAATTTGTTTAATTCCTATTTTTCTATTTCTTTGTTCTAGTTCTGGTTTGATCCTGATTAGTAAACATTTCAAGTAATAAAATGATTCCCTTTAGTCATTAGATTAATTAGGATTTATTATTTGGTTGTGTTTGAAATTTTGTTGGTATTTTGTATACTATTAGGCCTGAATTTCTTAGGGTTTTAAAATTCGATCAATGACTACTCGATTAGGCTAATTGCACTGTTTAAGTGTTGTTAACAAGATAATTAGTTTTTTTTCTATTTTTGCTGTGCGATTAAATGATAGATTAATTGTTCATCCCTGTTAATTTCTGATATAAGTTTTGATTCTGATAATTAGGAGTATGAATTGGTTATAGTTGTTTGGATTAGGAAATAATAATTAGTCTTAAATAAAAAAATAAAAAAAAGAATTGATGGCAGTAATTCTAAGAGAAAGGTTGGGACACTTTTGGAATATCAAAATAATAGGCTAGTAGTAATTTCAGCTTAGTTTCAGGGGTAGTATGGGTAATGAAAATGGTATTTTAATTAAAAATAGTAAATTTCAGAATGAAGTGAGGGCAATATAGGAATTATAATAGGTTTAGAATCTTCTATATTGGGCTCTAGTGTGAATTTTAGCTAAACAAGTGCACTTACTTGTGCAACAAGTTAGAAATAAAGGGGAAAAAGTAGAAATAAAGAGGGACTAAGATGTAAACATTAAAATCTGAATTTCCCTCCAAGTTACATCTATAGATAGGTAGTCTTTTTACTTGTTTAAGAAGTTTTTTTGAACCTCCACATTTTCCCTCCTCAATTCTTCTTCAAATGTCAGATTTCTATTTGAATTTTAAACTTGTTAAAAATCCAAAAATATTAGAAAATCAACAACGAAAACCAAATATCACTGTTACATTGAAGGATTCAAGTTAATTTCGATTTCTAGTTATTAAAATTCATTCCTCTAGTTCTTAAAGATTTCAGAAAGTTTATTGGCTAGTGTTTTCGAGTGAATTGGGATCAGTTTAAGTAAATTGCAAGTTATCCACTAATTGTGATGGTGTAGCATGCTAATTTAGTCTGTTGATATTATTGAGGGATGATCTATTGAGTTTGCTTGGCTTTCAAAACTATTTCTGAGCTATTGAACTCTTTCGAATTGCATTTTATCCTGCTGTGATCTGCTGTTGATATTTTTGCTGACTTGCTCTTCTCCTTCATCAAATTTCATTGCCAGGTACACTGCTGTAAATCTCAGAGTTTGGATTGAAAATAAAACAATTCTCATCTGCTTCTTTACATTCTCAATTGATGCGTAGTTCCATTGCATCTCCATTTAATAGCTAAGATGTGTTAATTGTATGTTGATATTAGTTTACGTCTGTTTATGGAGTAGAATTGATCATCGAACCATGACTGTATGGAACTGTAATTAAGGACTAATGGACTGTGAACTATTAAACAATGTGATTACTTCTTTGACTATATGAATATTATATTTGAGTAGTGTTAGTTTGAATTAGCTTAAACCTCTGAGTTAAAGCTGTAAAGTACGAGTTCAAAATAATTTTTTTTAAAGTAGAAATTTGGTTTAAAATAAGAAATTAGTTATGAATTCCCTTTAAAGTAGAGCTGATTGATCACATTTGTCAATTGAAGCTGTGATGCATTTTTTCCTTAAAATAATTTTTTTTTATTAGCAGATGTGATAGCTTAATTGATGTGAATTATTTTAGTAGTTCTCAAGTTAAATATCCAAGTTCAGCATGTTAAATAAGTCCCACGTATGATTTGCTTAATAGATGAAGTTTCAGAATGTTTACATCAATGCTTGTATGCACGTTTCTTTCATTAAGCAAACGCAGTAACTGTGCTTTGTTTCAAATAGGGAAACACTTTAAGGTAATGTTTGTGGACCTAAAACTTGATTCTATGGTGAATTTTAACTGATTAAGCGTGAAATTTGTGGGATTTAAGGGTGAAAATTGGGGGATTAGGGCTTGAAACTTGAGACTAAGAATTGGGTGATTGAGGGGTTAAATGAAGTTAAATTTTGGTAAATTTGTTATGTATGGACTCGTGAAAGGATGAGGATTCTAGTTTTGTGATTTTTATCGGATTTTGAGATGTGGGCCGGAGGGTCGGGTTTGGCCAATTTCGGGATTTTTTATGTAATTTGATAATTTTGTGTGGGCTTTGTTCCTTTAGAATGTAATAATGTGATTCTGATTTGGATAGATTCGGAACAATTTAAGGCCGACTCGAGCGGCAAGGGCATCGTAGAGTAGATCTTTCATCCGGTATGAGGTAAGTAACGATTGTAAATCTAGACTTGAGGCTATGAAACCATGGAATTTCGTACTATTCGATTAATAAGGTGACGCACTTGTTAGGTGACGGACGTGTGGGCATGCACCAGTGGGGATTGTGACTTGGTATGTACCGTGGCAACTGTAGAGTTGCATATTTTGATAAACTCTACATAATATCTATGTGTTTTAGAAATAATTCTGTTAACTTAGGTTGAATACCATATTTGGGGCCTTGTGTCGTTCAGATTTGAACCCTCAGGGGTATTTTACTACTATCCTCACACTATTTTGATAGAAAGCATATCCTTAATCATGATGTATACATGTTTACTGTTTAATCTTGTTCATCACTCTACTTTGATATATGGAAGTTGTTTTGGGCTGAGCCCCTGAGTTCGTACTAAAATGCCCGAGTGGCTCGTGAGGTTGATGACTGAGAGAGAGATCGAGGGTTTAATGTGAGGATTATATATTTATGGATAGGACTCCATGGCGCAGAGATACACACACACATATACATGGATCGGGTTGCCCGCCGCAATGATAATTGGGTCGGTCTGCACACCACAGCGTTGTAGTGCTTGGGCTGCAGGAGCCCTTCCAGAATTTGCTCACCCCAGTGAGCGCAGTCGTCTATATGCTTATGGATCGAGCTGTATGCCACAACGGTTATTATATGGCACCTATTGAGTGTGAGTGTTGATTGATATGAATTGAGGCACGAGTGACTTAGAGGCTTGCCCGAGGGACTATATATATGAGGAATACTTTGTCCGAGGGGCTTCTTTTATGAATTTACTTGTTTTACTCTTCTTTTATACCGAGCCTCTATTGAAAAATATTGAACAAATGTTTAAATCACCTTTCATTGAAACTGGAGTTCTACAAGTTGTTCGGAATTTTATTACTGATTTGATCTTGTTAAATCCACTGAGATTTTCACGTTACAAGATTTATATGACTTTTAAATTGCCCGTCACTGCACTCAGTCTTTAGTTACAACTGTTACTTACTGAGTTGGCGTACTCACGTTAGTCCATGCACCTTGTGTGCAGATTCAGGTGCTGGGGCATTAGAGTGAGAGCTGTTCTTCTCCTTATCAGAATATTTCCGGAGTTAGCAAGGTAGCTGCTCGGCGTCCGCAGCCTTGCCTTTCTTCTTCCTATCCCTTAGTATTTATTTTTATCAGACATACAAGCAACACCCAAAATATTTAGGCATGCAATTCCATGACAATCATGCAGCACAATTCTTATTTACACTTCATTTCCGGTAGTTCAAACTTTTTGGCTAGTATTCTTAGCTTCGGCATTTCAAAAAACAAGTTATGACCTTTCTAAATAAAATAGAAAAAAATATAGAAATGGATGAGTCATGGGTTTTTAACACATTTGACAATTCGAGCAAAAATTCTCTTGGGAGGCTAAGCAAAAGTTGTGAAACATTGAAACATAGGTCCTGTCGTGGTCTTGTCGTTGAAGAGGGTGGATTCATCAGTAGCAGAATTATAAAATAGGATCAATTACAGTTAAACTTCTCTATAACAACATCGTTTGTTCGAATATTTTTGGATGTTATAGCAAAATGTTGTTATAGCCTACTATAACATAACATAAAAATTAGTTCCGAGAAAACTTAGCTTTTATAGTGAAGTGTTGTTATATAGACATGTTGTTCTAGAGAGGTCTGATTGTAATTCCAATAAGTTCTTAACTTTTTCTAAAGATTCTTATATAGATTTTTTCAGGTGCGGGTGCAAGTGAGCTGAAACGGTGTCATCCGACATCGCTTCACGGGAAAATTTTACTAAATAGACATAAACAGTATGTTTGAACAGTTATATAAATTAAATGATACAGTTTGACAAACAAGCTTATCTGGTCTGATGAGCAGCATGTCCATTTTCACCTAATGGGTGGGGATCCAAACTCACTCAGATTTCTGGAACATTAATTAAAGTGATAGATTCTGTGAGGATTTAGCTCTATCATCTAAGCTAAGAACATTAATTAAAGTGATAAATAAATAAACAAATATGCTAACATGTAACGATTTTTAGTATAACTTAAACGGATTTAGTTCTATAATTTTGAAAAAAGTGTACTCTTTCTTTTTCTATAATGTACACTTTTTGTCATTTGAGTGATTTATTTTTTTAATGATTACGTCGCCTGTAAAAGATTCTGCGTATGCTTCTATATATATATATATATATATATATATATTGTTTAATACACTAAACATATATAATCTATAAATTCTATATTGTTTAATACACTAGACATATATAATCTATAAATTCGTTGGCTAACTTTTTAATAGATGGCTATTTAAATTACTGTAAGTCTTTCATCAGAAATAAGAAAATGTGTTATTTTGAAACAAATATTTATTACTTTAATTATGTCATCATACAAGGAAATAAAAAAAATTAGTGTTACTACTATATTTAATATCACTACAGAAAGAAATAACAAAATTATTTAATTAATGAAAAAGGTCAATTGATAATAGGAAAACGATAATGAAGTTATAAAAATTAATCGAAATTACAATTATATCTAACACCAATGTAGTTTTGACGCAATATTTCGTATTGAAGTTTCGTATCGACGTGTACCTAATATGTAAAGCTAGAAAATAAACTGAACTTAGAAAAGGTGCTAACTACGATTACCTTTCCAAATACTAGTTATTATGCTTGGCTTCTTTAACAGATCAATTTGACTAATTTTTGAAGCTGGTAATTTTCTCATGTTAAATATGATGAAAAATATATTTGAAAATATTGGCCGAAATTCACATAATTTGACTCCCAAGAAGCAAAATAAGAAAACTAATTTTGAATGGAGAGAATACTACCTTAATTTTTCTTTTATTGTTTTTGCTTTTAGTACTTGTAATTTCTGTAATTGATTTTGCTCTTTCGTATATATGTTTATTATGCTTTCTCTAACATTACTAAAGCAACATTATTTATGCAGCTAAAAGTGTGATCTAGTAAAGGTAGCAGGTACCACGCTTATTACAGCAAAAAAAGTTCAACATTATTTATTTCGTTTCATTGTTTTTTAATTCGGACCATTATTGATTTTGGTTAATATGGTAGCTAGTGTAAACTTGTGTATGTTCCTGCTTTTTGCTCTGTATTCGCAAGTTCAAGCCATTAGATTTAGTCCCAAGAGGACAAGAGATGGTAAAATTGAAAGGACATATCGAGTTTTTTGGACTCTTTTTCAGCTTATTCGATTAACAATGACATGATTGTTATTATATCTTTGCTTCATGGCCTTGATTAACTGATCCTTGCATGCTCCATAATCGTCAAAGCAAAATGTTTATTGTAACTTGTAATGTTGAGGGACTTGCGACTTAGGTCACAGGTTTGAACCTTATGTAAATTGCCATGCGAACTAAGTTTAGTATTTAAGTGGAGAAGGGTAGAGTGGTGGATCCATTATCCCCGAGTTTCGAAGGATCTAGTTGGTCTTATTAGGATGGCCCCAGACGGATTTTTCGGTCATAAAAAATTGTTTAACTTGTTATAGATATTCTTCTGGTCAATCTGGTTTTGTCTATGAAAGATCAAATGCTGTCATATTTTCATGTTTGTACCTGTGATAAAGCACTTAAGAATTGTGGGTTTTGGACTAAATCTATGAGAGCAAGAGAACAGGCAGTAGTATATTGTATCTTACAGCATTTTCTTTAGCTTAGGTAGTCCCAGTTTCTTGTGATTTGTCTCCTTTCAATTGTTTTATTATGTGTGCGGAAATGAACTTCTTGATTCAATGGTTTCTTACGATAAATACAAGGTCTGCATCAAAGCTATTATGTTATTTCTAGCTCTGCCCCTGCATCGACCCAATGATTTTTTTGTTGAAACACAAAACAAAAATATGGAACGCTAACAAAAAACGCAGGAAAGGACTAAGAAGTCAAATCAGAAATGTCAGCTATGCAGCAAGTGATGAAGTAAGATATTAGCTATAATGTTAGTTTTTTGTATTTCTTGGGAGCTACTAACATGCATGACTTGACAAGAAAATTCTTTTCTTCTGCACTTAAATAAGGATATAAACGAGAACGAA